>PVJD01005647.1:0-111968 GCA_004026545.1 Mormoops blainvillei | reverse complement strand
GGAGTAAATGCCACTGGATCATAGTGTGTGATATTTTGGATGTATCGCTGTATTCGGTTTGCTCATATTTGGTTGAGGATTTTAGTGTCTGTGTTCATCAGGGATATTGGCCTATACTATTTTTTCTTCATAGTGTTTTTATCTGGTTTTGGAATTAGTATAATGTTGGCCTCATAAAATGAGTTTGGTAGCCTTCCCTTCTCTTGAATTTTCTGAAATAGTTTGAGAAGGAGAGGTATGAGTTCTCAGAATGTTTAGTAAAATTCACCTGTGAAGCCATCTGGATCAGGGCTTTTGTTTGTTGGGAATTTTTGATTACTGCTTCAGCTTCAGTTGGTGTAATCTGTCTATTCAGATTCTCTGATTCTTCCTGATTTAGTTTAGGAAGATTGTTTGACTCTAGGAATTCATCCATTTCATCCAGGTTTTCCAGTTTATTGGCATATAGTTGTTCACAATATTTTCTTACAATCCTTTGTATTTGTTTGGCGTCAATTGTTATTTCTCCTGTTTCATTTCTGATTGTATTTATTTGCGTCCTCTCTCTTTTTGTCTTGATGAGCCTGGTTAAGGGCTAGTCAATCTTGTTTATCTTTTCAAAGAACCAACTCTTGGATTCATTGATATTTTGTATCCTTTTTAGATTCTATTTTTGTTTCTTTCTGCTCTAATCTTTATTATTTCTTTCCTTCTACTGATTTTGGGCTTTGTTTGTGGTTCCTTTTCAGTTTTCTTTAAATGTAAAGTTAGATTGTTTACTTGAGCTTTTCTTGTTTTTTGAGATAGGGCTGTAATGCTATGAATTTCCTTCTTAGGACTGCTTTCCCTGTGTCCCACTGATTTCGGATTGTTGTGTTCTCCTTTTCGTTTATTTCAATGTATCTTTTGAGTTCTTCCTTTGTCTCGTTGTTGACCCATTCATTGTTTAATAACATGATGTTTATCTTCCATGTCTTTGCATGGTTTTCAGTGTTGTGTTGATTTCAAGTTACATAGCATTGTGGTCAGAGAAGATGCTTGATATGATTTCAGCTTTGTTTAATTTATTGAGAATTGTTTTGTGTCCTAACATGTGACCTACCCTAGAAAGCATTTTATGTGCACTTGAAAAGTATGTGTATTCTGGTCTTTTGGCATGAAATGCTCTGAACAGATCAGTTAAATCCATTTGACCTGGTGTGTCATTTAAGGCTTCTGTCTCCTTGTTGATTTTCTGTCTGAAAGGTATTTCCATTGAAGTCAGTGGGGTGTTATAATCCCCAGCTATGACTGGATTTCTGTCAGTCTCTCCCTTCGTGTCCATCACTATTTGCTTCACATATTAGGTGCTCCTATATTCGGTGTGTAAATGTTTACCAGGGTTATATCCTCTTGTTGGATAGTTTCCTTTATCGTTATGTAGTGTCCTTCTTTGTATCTTACTATAACCTTGGTTTTAAGTAATTTTGTCAGGTATAAGTACTGTTACCCCAGCTTTTTTTTCTTTCCATTTGCATGAAGTATATTTTTCCATCAGTTTATTTTGGTCTCTCATTTTTTTAAATTATATTTTATTGATTACTCTATTACACTTGTCCTGATTTTTCTCCCTTTGCCCCCCTCTATCCAGCACCCCCTACTCCCTCAGGCAGTAAGTACCCCTACCATTGTTCATGTCCAAGGGTCATGCGTATAAATTCTTTGGTTACTCCATTTCTCATACTGTACTTTACCTCACCATGGCTATTTTGTAACTACCTATTGGTACTTCTTAATCCCCTCACCTGTTCACCCATTTTTCTCCTCCCCTCTCCCATCTGGCAACCTTCCAGTAACTAACTTCTTTTCTCTTGCTTTTAAAAGTCTCTCTTTATTGTTAACCTTTGGCCTTTTAATAATGATATGTCTTGGAGTGGGCCTGTTTGCATCCATTATAATTGGGACTCTCTGTACTTCCCGGATTTGCATGCCTATTTCCTTCAAGAAATTAGGGAAGTTTTCTCTCACTATTTTTTTCAAATAGATTTCTAATTTCTTGTTCTTTCTCTTCTCCTTCTGACACCTGTGAGGTGAATGTTGGATTTCTTAAAGTTGTCCCAGAGGCTGCTTATACTATCCTCATTATTTTGGATCCTTTTTTCTTCTTTGTTGTCCTGCTTGGTTGTTTTTTGCTTCCTTATGTTCCAAATTATTGATTCGATTCTTGGCTTCATCCATTCTACAGTCGTTTACCTGTAAATTGTTCTTTGTTTCAATTAGTATATCCTTTGTTTCTGCCTGGGTCTTTTTTGTGCTACTCAGGTCCTCACAAAGTTCCTTGAGCATCCTATAACCAGTGTTTTGAACTCTGCATCTGATAGATTGCTTATCTTCATTTTCTTTAGCTCTTTTTCTGGAGTTTTGATCTATTGTTTTTCATTTGGGCCATGTTTCTTTGTCTCCTCGTTTTGGCAGCCTCCCTGTGTTTGTTTCTATGTATTAGGTAGAGCTGCGTTGACTATATGTCTTAGTAGTGTGGCCTAATGTAGTCGGTGTCCTGTACGGTCCAGTGGCACAGCTTCCCTATCACCCAAGCTGGGTACTTGAGGTGTGCCCTTCATGTGGGCTGAGTATACCCTCCTCTTGTAGTTGAACCTTGGTCGCTATTGGCAGATCAATGGGGGAGGGATTTACCCAGGCCAGTAAGTTGCAAGGACTACCTATGACCACTGACCACCAACTTCTGTTCTCCATCGAGGATCAGCTGTGCAGGGGCACAGGGGTGGTGCTTCAGTGTGGTCTGTAGCTGTCCACTGGGTGCACTGGCCCTGGGATTTCCAGGGTGGTACAGGCCAAGGTCAACCCCCACCTGTGTTTTACCCGGGTCACCCTGCCTGAGCTGTAAAGCAATCTGAGATGGCTGCTACTTGTGCTGGGCTTGGAGATTCCCAGGGGAAGCCAAGCTGTGACACTAATCTGACTGCCACTAGGGTTCACTGAAACCAGCTATGGCTTCTTCGATAGGATTTAGGAGCCAAGACCAGCCATTCTTATGGAAAAGCAGCTTGGGTGGGCCCATATGTTGGGTGGGGTAGAGCCTCTGTGGATCTCCAAGGGGGGTCACATAGTATCAACCAGCTTGATGGAGTCTCAGATATGGTACCAGCCTACCTGCTCTGTGTGTGTGTGTGTGGCGGGGTGTGGCGGGGTGGAATGGAGTTCAGCAAAGGGACAATGGCCTCTGCTTTTCCTGATATCAAGATACTCCAGTTTTTCCCTGTATTCCCCTGGTGACCTTTAAGCTGCCACCTCAGTATTAGAGCTCAGCGCGGCTGAGTCTCAGTAGGTAAGTCTGTTTGTGGGTTTCCCAAGAGGAACTGCTTAGGACTCAAGCAGCTTCCTCCTCCAACTCAATCCCCGCTCTGGTTTTCATAGCTAGAAGTTTGGGGGATTTATCTTCCTGGCACTGGAATCCTGGGCTGGGGGGCCTGGTGTGGGTTTGGGACCTCTCCCTCCCAAGAGATCCCTCCTGAATTTTTATCCACGTGGGTGCAGAGCCAGCCCACTCTGCATCCCTGCCCCTCCTACCAGCCTGGATGGATATTGTTTCTTAAATTCTATAGTTGTCAGACTTCCATTCAACTCGATTTTTGATATTCCTGAGTGATGGTTGTTCTATATTATAGTTGTAATTTTGATATGGTTGTGCAAAGAAGTGAACCATGTCTGCCTATGTTGCCATCTTGACCAGAAGGCTCTGTGTGTATCTTTATATCTGAGATTGGTCTCTTGGAGGCAGCATTTATATGAGTCTTATTTTCTCATTCATTCAGCCACCCTAAGTCTTTTGAGTGGAGCTTTAAATCATTTATATTTAAGGTGAGTATTGATAGATATGTATGTAGTGCCATTCTGTTGTTAGACTATTTTCCTCTGTTTATTTCTTCTCTTTTTCTTCTTCTTAATGCAACCTCTTTAACATTTGTCACAGTACTGGTTTGGTGTTAACAAAGTCCTTTATTTAGCATTTTCTTGCCTGGGAGGCTCCTTATTTCTCCTTCAATTCGAAATGATAGCCTTGCTAGGTAAAATAGCTTGCTTATAGGTCCTTGCTTTTCATCACCTTGAATATTTCACACCACTCCCCTCTAGCCTGAAATGTTTCTGTTGAGAAGTCAGATACCTATCTAATAGGTGCTTCCTTGTACGTAACTACCTGATTTTCTTTTTCAACTTTTAGGATTTTCTCCTTGTCTTTAAACTTTGTCATTTTCATTATGATGTGTCTCAGTGTAAGCCTCTTTGGGACCAACTTGTTAGGGACTCTCTGAGCTTTCTGGACTCGTGTATCTTTTTCCTTCACCAGATTAGGGAAGTTTTTGGTCATTATTTCTTCAAATAGGTTCTCAATCCCTTGCTCGCTGTCCTCTCATTCTGATACTCCATGATGTGGATGTTGATAGGCTTCATGTTGTTCAAAATATTAAGTTCTCTTCATTTTTTTAAGTTCTTTTTTCCTTTTGCTGCTCTGCTTGGGTGTTTTTTCCTATCTTGTCTTCCAAATCAGTGATTTGAACCTTTGTTTATTCTAACCTATTATTTATTCTTTCCAGTATATTATTTATTTCAGATATTGCATTCTTTATTTTGACTGGTCCTTTTTAATGGTTTTTATGTTTTTTTTTTCATGCTGTTGGGTATCATTATAATCATAACTCTAAATTCTTTATCTGATAAATCAGTTGCCTCCATTTCATCTAGTTCTTCTGGAGAATTCTATTGTTCTTTCATTTGGAGTCTGTTTCTTTGCCTTTCCATTTTGGCTACTTCTTCGTATTTTCTGCATTAATTGTTAAACTGATCAGTGATATATCCTCAAACTGTAACCAGAAGCCCACTTAAGCACCACAGGGTAGGATAGAGTAAATCCTGCCAGTGGGGCTACTGCTTACCCTCAGGCTGATGCCACTTAGAGAGGAATGCTCTGTCTGAGAAGGATGGCTTCTGCAGTATGGGGAATGACTCAGCACAGGGATCCTGGGGTCTGTTCCTTCACTTCTCTCCCCAGAGCCACCAACCCCAGACTCTCCTCAATCATCTCTAGTCTACTCTGCCTTCCTTCTGCCAGAGCCTAGGATAACTGGCTGCAAACGAAATTTTGTGTGTTGGCTTTTAAGAGCCTCTCTGTGTCTCCAGTAGTCTCTCCCTGGGCCATGGAAGTCCTGCTGCTTTTCATAGCTGGGTATTATCTGTGTTCCATCCTAGCTCTGGTGCTGTAGGCTGGTGAGCCCAGTTTGGGGTTTAGACCCCACACTTCTCATAGCCACTGAAGTATCCCTCAGCTGCTGCCCATGGGAGGCCTGCCAGCCCTCTTGCATCTCCTCCACACTCCCTACCAGTCTTGTGTGGTGAAGTGGTTTCTTCTGTCTCTCCTTGGTTATAAGGCTTCTTTCCAGCTAGCGTTCAGTTGGTTATTCAGGATGATTTCTCTGCAATTTAGTTGCAATTCCAGTTTGGTCCTGGGAGGAGGCCAGTACAGCTTCCACTTAGTCCTCTGTCATCTTGGATCCCGTACGAAATATTTTAAAAAGCTTTTCTTGAAGCTGGATTTTTTAACTCTTAAACTATATAACTTATAATGCCAGTTTAATATTTTTTAAGGAAAATTGAGTAAACTCTTTTAAAAAATTTAGGCATTCTACTTGTTGGTATCCTTTTTACTGTTGGAAGCCATTTAGTTTTGTAACTTCCTTGGTTCAACCAATTCTCATCTCTGTCCTTCTCTGTCTTAAGAGAGGAAATACTTGCTGTCTCATGGTGTAGCTGTGAAATAAGGAAATAAGTGTCTACAAATGTATGATACTGTCATTCTTACTGACCTGTTACAGATAAAAGCTCTGCAGAATTATGGTGCCTAATAAGTGAGAAATGAGATTCAGTAGTTTTAATATTGGATGTGGTAAATGAAATAGACAGTTTAAGAATATGCTTCAGTAAACAACACCCAACTCTCTTTATAAGAAACAGTGAAGATTTGTGGAGAAGGGGTGGTATATTGGACTTAAAGAGCATCAATGTATGGACTGTTACAGAGACCTGGTTACCCCTATTTAAAGATGTATGTATTTTATTGATATGCTATTACAGTTGTTCCAATTTTTCCCTCTTTGACCCCTCCACCTGGTACCCCACTTTTCTTCAGCAACCCCTCCTATCCATGGGTTCATGTCCATGAGTCATGCATTTAAGTTCTTCACCATTTCTTTGGCCTCCAGTGTCTCTAAGTAATATTCAGTATGATGCAAAGTCAGAGAGCCCTGCTGGGTTAGATCGCTATCTTTTTCCAAAGGCCACCAAGACAAATTGGGCAGGTTGTATGCTGCACAAGAGGACTTGGCTAAGCAAGCAAATGGGCAATAAATACAGTTTATGCTCTCTCGTTACCCACAAAGGATAGTCAACAAGCAAATGCCTATTTTTACCACAAGGCAAATAGGTCTATGCTGTGAAATGCTTAAGCTAGGCAAAAGTCTTATAAAATTTTATACTTTTTGCTGAAACACATGGGTTTACAACTTTGAAGGTGAGAGGGAAAATATTTTCTATAGTTGAGCTGATAGGCTTGAGGATTTACCTTTTCATATATTTGTATACCAGATATACAGGATTGGGGAATAGTAGGTTTACAGTTGTGAGTATGCAAAACAGTTTATCGTTGTATTATTATTTATTAATTATTGTATTATTTTCCAAATAAGTAACTATAAACCTACTTTTGCCTCACCCCGTATGGTCAACTAGTATTTGATAGGGGAGCCCAGAACACTCCGTGGGGAGAGGATAGTTTGGATAACCATATGCTGAAAAATGAAATCGGAACCTTATCTTCCACCACTCACAAACATGAACTTGAAATGGACAATAGACTTAAACATAATACCCCAAACCGTGAAATTCCTAGAAGAAACCATAGGGAAAAAACTTTTTGACACAGGCCTTGGCAGCAATTTCTTGGATGTGACCCCAAAAACATAAGCAACAAGAGCAAACATAAAGAAGTGGGACTACATCAAACTAAAAAGCTTCTGCACAATAAAAGAAACAGTCAACAAAATGAATGGGGGAAATATTTGCAAACTGTATATTTGATAAGGGGTTAATACCAAAAATATATATCAAGAACTCATAGAAATCAGCAGCAAAAACACCCAGACAACCCAATTAAAAAGTGAATAGTTCCTCTGAATATTCAGGAAAGCGAATGAACAGTTTTCCAAAGAAGACAAGCAAATGGCCAACAGGTACATGAAAAAGTGCTCAAAATCACTAATTATCAGGAAAATGTAAACCAGGCTACAATAAGCTGTCAGTTCACACCTGCTACAATGGCATCATCAAAAAGATGAGATACTAAGTTTTGGCAAGGGTGTGGAGAAGAGGGAACCCTTATGTACTGTTGGGGGGAATGTAAATTGATAACAGCCGCTATGAAACAGTATGAAATTTTCTCAAAAAATTAAAAATATACCATATGATGCAGCAATCCCACTCTGGGTATATACCAAAAATAAATGAAAACAGGATACCAAACAGATACCTGCACTCCCATGTTCACCGCAGCATTGTATTTTAATTGAATTTATTTAAGTAACATTGATTAATAACATTATATAATTTTCAGGTATAAAATTCTGCAACGCATCATTTGTGTAGTGCATTATGTGCTCACCACCATGTTCTAGTCTCCTTCCATCACTGTATGTTCGATCCCCTTTACCCTCTTTATCCTCCCCCCGGCCCCATTCCTTTTTGGTAACCACCATACTATTTTCTGTGTCTATGAGTTTGTTTTGTGTGTTGCTTTCTGTTTTGTGTCCCACATGTGAATGAAATCATATGGTTTTTGTCCTTTTCTGTCCGATTTATTTCACTTAATAACGTGAAATATAATAATATTTCACTTGATAATATTTCACTTGATAAAGTGAAATATAATAATATTTCACTTGATAATATGATACTATCAAGATCCATTCATATTGTCACAAATGACAATATTTCATAATTTTTTATGGCTAAGTGGTATTCCATTATGTATAGTACTATAATTTTCTTTAAATTTTTTCCATAGACTAAATCCCTTTTTAGCTTAATAGTGCTTTTTTTTTTAGTTGTTTGCTCAGTCCCTTAAAATAAAGGAAATAAAATGCAATTGATTAAAAACTTGCCTTTTTCTATAAAATACATTGTTATTTCTATGATATTATTAGAAAAATTGTTAGAAATAAGCTATGCCCATAAAAGTAGAAAAAATTATTCCCAACCGTTGTTTTTTGTGGTCTTGCTTAGAAAATAGATATTACATTATGTGTTGGCACTTTCTCTACACCTGCTTTCTCACATCTCATTTTACAGACCATTTTTAAGATCAACTTTAAATGCTCCCACTACCACTTCTTTGGTCACAGCATTTTGCTATAGATCTTTGTCCCATGGGGACGGTTTGTGGTGCAAAGGAAGAATAAAATAGCACTTTGCCGGCACCACAGTGCTACCTGATTCTCTTTGAAACCAGAAATGAGCAGGCGGGCATGATTGTTGCCTGAATGAACGGCAAGTGCCGTTAAATTTCATCTCGTATTTAGACCAGAAATATTTTTAAGACCTAAAGATAAATACACATAGTGGCATTGGGAGTATTTCACCAGTGCTGTTTTGATTAAGCCTTCTCTTCACTTGTCATCTTTCTCCAGAAATCATTTGGTGATCTTTCAAAAAGATTCGAAATAAAGCACCGCCTTCAATGTAAAAATTTTACATGGTATCTGAACAATATTTACCCAGAAGCATATGTGCCAGACCTTAATCCTGTTATATCTGGATATGTGAGTATTTTTCTGTTCCTTTTTACTTGGTATACTCCTTGCCACCAACATTTATGTGGTTCAGGGAAGATTGCTGAAATACTTTCTGGTCGTTTTCTTTTGAGATTTTACAATATTATTATTTACACTACTGCTTGAAATCAGTTGAAGACATACATAAGTCACACCGGTTTAAAAAAATTGTAACTTGAAAATTTTTCTTTAGATTAAAAGCTTCGGTCAACCTTTATGTCTGGATGTTGGAGAAAATAATCAAGGAGGCAAGCCATTAATTCTGTACACGTGTCACGGGCTTGGGGGAAACCAGGTGAGCCCTGCATTGAAAACCCTCCCTTCTCGTTAGCACTTACAAACACACAAAGTTGTCGCATAGTTTTCAGAAGTCCTAAATTAGTTTTACATCCAGGTAAACTGGTGTGTGAAATGTTTTTAGAGTAAGTTTGGCAACTTACAGTAAAGTTGTAGGGTGCTTTATTTTGTTTTCACTCTGGCTATGAAAACAATTTGAAGTTGCTTACCTATTCAGTAGAAAGGCACATGAAAAAATAATAGAATAATGCCTTTTAAAATAAAAAAAATGAGATCTTTTATGTGGAATTTCGGTATTGTGACTATTGGCATGGTGATTTTGCAAAATTGTATTACATAAAAGGCTATATTTAACTGGACTCAATAGCAAATTACATCATGTTAATACCAAAAGAACAGCATTATAAGTTATTTCAGTGGGCCAAATGTTCTAAAAAAAAAGATATATTCTTGATTGTCTTTGATTGATGACATCTCTGCTTGTTACCACTTTTTGACTATTTTTACCAGTTTAGACCCAAATGTCACTATTTGGCCTGCTATGGGTAGAGAACATATTAAAGTATTATTTCAAGTTTTTACCTTTCTGTCCTTGCCTTTTACAAGTGAATTCCTGGAATAATTAGACTCTTTCTTTCATTTATTAATTCAACAAATTCATGGAGTGACTCCTGCATGTCAGATACTCTGCTGGGTTTAAGCAATGTGGGTTCTAACTCCTTCAGGAAATCTATATTTCAAAACCAGCAGTTCCAGTCAGGACGATGAGGCCTGGGCTGAAGTGTTCAGAGCGCTCTGGGAGTGTGGAGAAGGGTGCCTGGATCAGACTAGGCGCCCACACATTTCTGGGGGGACCGATGACATTTGAAAACATTTTTGGAAAGGTACATGGGAGTTAGTGAGGTGGCGGGTGGGAATGAGGTTGGAACAGGAAGACTGTGAAGGAAGGTGTATTAAGGAGAGGAGCTGGTACGCTCCCTCCCGCCCCTCCCCGGAAATTGTAGGTACTTTGGTGTTGAGTCCAAGATATATATGGAGGATTTTCACAACATTAAATATCATGTCATATTTTAACAGGATGGGACTTTGATGTCAGTTTTCAGAAGAAAGGGTCAGTTTATCTCCCAGTACATGTTCTTCCATGTTTTTTCCTATCCATTAGCCTCATCATAATCATTTCCAATCCTTACCCATCCAAACCAGTCAATCCACTAAGAACAGATGATTCAGATGCCCAGAAGCCAGACCTAGTGATGAAAGCATGCTGCTGAGTGGTTAATGTGTAATTCTGAAGTGGGGTGGAGACACACACACACACACACGGGTGTGTGTGCGTTTGTGTGTGTGTGCGTGTGAGTGCATATATGTGCATATTTTTAAAATTTCATTTCTGTCTATATATTAGAAGAAAAATAATTTGTGAATAATTGTATTCTTTTGGAAATAACACTGGACTCTACTTCCAAAAAGTTAGGTTTTGAGCAGTGAGAAATATTCCCTCATTAGTAAAAGTCTTATCACTAAATGTAAAATACTTATAAATTTCTCTCAGGCTTTCCCCTACATTACATTTATTTCTGTCATAACAGTTGAGGATACATTTACACATTGTTTCTTTACACATTGTTCTTATCATTGCCATAAAGATGTTTTTACAGTTTTGTCTCTGGAGAAATAATTCACATATTTGCCCAGCGAATATTTGTAGAGTGTAATGTAACTTGCACTGTTATCATAGTGAAAAAGGCAAAGTCCCTGATATGGTGGATCTAGAAGGAAAGGAAAAAAGTAACTGCGTAATTTTGGGCATGAAGAAAAATGAAGCAGGTTTGGGGAAAAGTGTATCTGTGTATTGGGGGCTAATTCTCAAGGTTCAGGAAGACCTGTTTGAGAAGATAGCTCTTAGAGTGGAGGCCTGAAGGAGATGGGAGAGGAACCATTTTCCAGGAGGTGAGCATCCTGGCAAAGGGAGTGCAAGGCCAGAGGCCCAGCGGCAGGCATGCGGGGCCTGCAAAAGCCGTTGTGACTGGAGCAGAGTGGCCCTGGAAGAGTGGGAGATGAGATGAGGTCAGTGACGCCAATAAGGTTCCCGGCCCTGTAGGCTTTGCAGGCCTTGTTAAGAAACCTGGATTTATTTCTGAGTGTGACAGAAGCCATCTGAGGGTTTTGAGCAAGAGAATAATAATTTCTGGTTTATATTTAAAAAGATAACTCTGGTTTCTATCACCTTACACAACCATCGATTTTATTTTGGTTTATTTCCTTTAAATTTATTTTCTATCAAGCCTTGCATTTAAACTGTTTTGTGAATTTCAGTTTTGAGTGCTAAAATTTTTTGCGATATTATCTAGCTTAATCTTTCCTCGTGCTCTTTTCTACTGTTTTGACCAGATAATGATATTTTTTATAACATAAATCTTCATTATAAGCATATTTGTGTATGCCAAGTAAAAATAAGTATTTGGATAAAGTGACTAAATTGACAAAGAAACTGTGCGATGTACTCTAAGTCATAGTTTTTTAACACAATGTTTTGTTTTTTCTACTTTCTCTTCCATGGCATTTATCCTGGTTCTAAGTTATTTTTTTGTCATGGCCTAAATATCTTCAAGCATTTTACATTCCTTATAATGTCCATTTTAATGATTAAAAAAATAATAATGAGTAAAGTAAAATACAAGACAGACTTTCTTACCATCTTTGAAATCATAAGATTTATTTTTCTTAAAAATGTATTGGCAGAGTGCTGTCTTCGTGATCTAAATTCATTTTTTTTTCAATATTTCCATCTGAAGAACTATCAGTTATAAAAATGGCTGACATTATATTTGTGGAAGCAGGTAAATTAAGCAGGAGACGGACCAAGGGAACTCCCGATTAATTCAGCTAGTGTTTGTAGAGTGTCTACTGTAATACATGTAATGAGTTTAGAACAGCCTCTGCCTAGGACATAATAAGGGCTCAATAAATATTAGTGGTAACTAATTATTTTATTACTGAAAATCAGTTATATTCAGTTATTTAACTTTGATATGTTAACATTATGAAATCTTTGATTTGTGATGAATGTTATCACTCGTTGCGCTGGCTGACTTTGGTCTGTGGTGAAGCCAGCTGGCTATACGCACGATTCCAGTGGAGATCAGGAAGGATATCCTCTGACGGACTATGGGAGCCCTGAAAAGGGTGTAATTTTGTGCAGTAGGACAAATTCAGGGAAAACTAAAACAGGAAGGTAATATTTGAATTGGCCTTTTGAAGACTAAAAAGGAGTTAGCTGGACAGAGAAAGATCTGGAAGGATATTCCAGGCAGAACACAATAAAGCAAAGTCTCAGAGTTACAGATACACATATTCTGCATGGTAGAATTGTGTGAAAGGAGCATAGGATATAATCGGGGCAATAGTTGATAAAAGATTGAAAATGGAAGTTTTGTGTACCATTCAAGGAGTGTGGACATAACCTTAGTGACAGAGCGACTCGCTGTATCAGGGGAGGTAGGAGATAAATAAATATCATAAAAGACTAACAGTGAATTGAAGCAGAGTGAGTTTCCATTACTCAAGCAGCAGAGTGAGTTGAAGTACAGGAGCAGAAATTGGAGATGACTGGAGGTATCGCAGTAGAGGCTCTGAGTACCTGAACGAGAGAAGTGAGGATATGGCAGTAAGGATGGGCGGGATGGTAACATCTGAGAGGGGAATTCAGGAGGACTAATGGGCAAATTTACTGAACATGTGGGGAGAAAGAAACATCAATAATAGTAATAATAACTTAAAATATACTGAATGCCTGCCATGAACCAGTTATTATGGTTTGCGTGTATTCACCCCATTCTCTTTAACCCTAGCAGGGGTGTCCAGCCCACGGACCATATGCAGCCCAGGGTGGCCGTAAATGTGACCCAACCCACAAAATCATAAATTTGCTTAAAAGCTTTTTTTTTGCTCACTGGTTTTCATTAGTATCTGTGTACTTAATGTGTGGCACAAGACAGTTCTTCCAGTGTGGCCCAGAGACACCAAAAGTTTGGACACCCGTGCAAGGGGTAGGAGCTGTTAAATTAGCCATTTTACAGGCAAGGAAACTGATGCATGGAAATTGCCCCTCCCCCTTTTTTAATCCTCACCAGAGGATATGTTTATTGATTTTAGAGAGAGAGGAAGGGAAAAAGAGAGAAAAACATTGATCAGTTGCCTCCCATACACACCCTCACCGGGCACTGAACCTGCGACCTACAGGATGGTACTCCAACCAACTTAACCACACAGACAGGGAAAGATTATTGCTTTTAAGTGTTCCAAGTTAAATAAAAGTGCCAGGAATTGAGATGAATAAGAGAGAAGGGCATTTGTGGAGAGGAAGGGGCAGTTACTATGCTTGCTAGAGCTTTCCAGGCCCTTCTCTGTGGAGTGCCTGCCCTGGCCTCTCTCTGTCCTCCCTAACTTGCAATTTCTGATATGGGAAGATAGTAACTTCTTAATCAAGTATCTATCTGTTGGTAATAGGCTGGAAAAGGTTTATAATATCTTCTATCATAATAACTCAACTTACGTTTCTGATACCACTTTTTACTCTTTTGTCGAAGTAGATACGACTGTATCGTTCAGAGAGTTGCTGACTTTTTTAGTGGAATGTTTTTTTGCAGCCGAGCATCTAGGGTGTTTCTGGCAGTAACAGCATTCTTGCTTTCACAGTACTTCGAGTACTCTGCCCAACATGAAATTCGACATAACATCCAGAAGGAGTTATGTCTCCATGCTGCTCAAGGCCTTGTTCAGCTGAACGCGTGTACCTACAAAGGCCACAAGACAGTTGCCACTGGAGAACAGATATGGGAGATCGGAAAGGTACCTCAGTGCAATCAATTCACCCCTTTATGTAATTACTACTTTGAATAGCTCTAATTGCTTACCTGGGAAAATTAAAGAAACATTTTATTAATGTTATCCTTCAGCATTTCTCAGCTTTTGTTAACTTTGTTATTGTTTGTCTACCCATGTGATAAAAGAGAATAAATCTGTGAACTAAGAACATTTAGAAACAAAGTAGTTGGAGAGTTGCTTAGTTAAAGCATGGTTTATGCAGGTCAGCACGTCTGTGAATTATTAATGATTGTTGCCCGTAGCTGCCTTTTTTTAAGTTTCTTATGATGCTTCTGGTAGTAGACATTTTTTTCTTGGCAGAGAGAAAAGAAAATCATTATTTTTCTCTTACCTGAAGTGCTTAACTTTTCCTTCCCTGTTTTAGTACTTTTGTGAATCTAAAACTGAGAGACTATATAAAAGTTCTGTTCTGTTTTTAAAAGCATATTTTAGGGCTTAGCTGGAACCTAGCAATTCTTACTTGAAAATTGTTTCATGCAATGCAAGAACACTATAAAACTGACTTTTATGACTTAATTCTTTAAAAGTTTGTCACTTGTGGATATGTATATAAATTATATATATATATGGAATGTTGTTTAAAAACTTTATTGAGACCTTGCTCTGTATAGCTCTCTTCATTTGTGCAATATCTTCTGTAGTGGAATAAATGGTGTTGTTTACACCAGGAACCTACAAGATTTTATCAGACATAGTTGACCTTAGAACGGTAACCTGTTAAGAATGGCATGTATTTGATGTACAGGTCTCCCTTTAGCTTCAGTGAAACCATAAAGTAATTTTCGTATTTATCAGTTAACCATCAGTCTTGAAACTTAATGTCTGTTGTCTTTCTTTGTATTCTAGGATCAACTTCTATATAATCCGTTCTTAAAAATGTGCCTTTCAGCAAATGGAGAGCATCCAAGCTTGGTGTCATGCAATCCATCAGATCCACTCCAAAAATGGATTTTTAGCCAAAATGATTAAGTGTTCCTTAAAATTAAGGAGTCGAAAAGGAGATATTTTTTCTCATAAAACTGTGACTAGGCATACACTGTAGTTTTGAAAATTATGCAAAAGCAGCTAATTGTAACTTATTCCAAGTGCATTTTTCTTATTTATATCTTACAGTGTCTCTGTAGTATTGCTACAGAAATCCCTTGTTTCCATTTCAAAGCACAATGATTAATAATACCAAAGACTATTTTGCAGTGTCCAGATGTAGAGAAAGATGTTTACAGTATGATGAAAATAACTTTCCAGGTAAAGTGCTGTTTGTGTGTTTTGTACACTCGAGGATATGCATAGGTACATTCACACACTCACAACTTAAAATATTACTTCTAGTTTTTGGGGGGAAGGGAGAAAGATTTGATACTGTATTTTTTTTAACTACATAGAAATGGATCAATGAAGGTCAAACATTGGCTTTTGTATACAAACCAGGAAATTTTTATAGATCTAAAATTTACTACATGAAAATGCAGGTAAACTTTTTTTGCCTTGTGTTTACTTATTTGTCAACATGGAATTAAATGAATAAACGAAAGACTATTTTTAACACTTTAGTTTCTTGTAAAATTTAAAACTGTTTTTTAGTCTGAATCCCACTTGACTTGAAGCACTTAAGTCTTTCCTAAAAGACTTTTCTTAAATAACAATACTGTGTTTTCCCAAAGAAAAAATTTAAAACGTTATAACTTACTATCTGTTGAAAAGATGTATTTTTCCTTTCTGCTAGTTTTTTTTCTTACCAAAATTTACTAATCTTGAATGTTTGTGAAACTGAATTTTAAATGCAGACTACTTGACTCATTTAAAGCTAAATTTTATTTGTTACTGATTTAATTCAATTTGTTATTGTCAATTAATAGATTGTCTTTGTAATGATTTTTATTTTTACCAAAAAAACCTTATTTCTCTCTATGTGGAAAACACAATAAAACAAATCCTTATGATTGTAATCATTGGATTTAAGTATTTTTCTCTTTTGGATAAAATATGTCATTGATAATAGGTGGGGGGAGCATGAATTTTGTATCCTGAATTTCTGAGCATTCATTGTAGAGCCATCAGCTATTCCTTAGGGAAAATTCAAACGTTTGATACTTATGGCATAAGAAATGGGGAATGGAAAAGATTGCATGTTAGGTGTTTAGAAAATTTTGTCTTAATTTCTGATAACTTTCCTTGAACACTCGATAAATTTTTTTTTAACGTGATGCTTATTTGAGAGATTTAGCACCTTTTTCTGTTTGGCCATTTTGTATATAGATCTCTTGTATTCTTATTTAAGAAGTAAAATATGATTGGCTTCATATTTTAAACCCGGCAGAACTCAGTTGTCAAAAGAAAATGTTTAAATTATTGGTCCCATTTTCTCATTATTTCTAGCTATGAAGTTGCGTTTTTTAAAACCCCCCATTCTTTAATTTATTACAATGCCAACTTTTATTTCAATTCAAGTACCATTTGTTGTATGTCTAACTTTGTGACAAGTTATGGTAGGCAGAGTAAGACATTGCCTTTGAGCTTAGGTCTTATGGAGCAGAAAGAAAGACAAATAATTTTGAAGTAGTATATTGAGTGACATTATGATATTATATTTTATGGCACAGATGACAGCTCATTGTTCATACTTGGTATTTCTTTAATAAATAAGACATTTCTTTATTACTATAGCATACTAATATGTATTGTGAAATATACACTAGTACCCACTTACACGTGCAACTTCTGTTTCTCAGTGTGTTACTCTAGAGCAGGGATTTGTAACCAGTGCACCGCAAGAAGTTTTAAAACATCCAGTACCTGACTACTTAATTGGGGCACTGACCTATTTTCCCTTAGATTGTCAAATAAAAAAATGACAACAGTCAACACAACAACAGCCAACTGGTGTGAATGAATCAAAATTAAAATCAGCGAAAATATATATTCTTTAGTGTGCCACAGAATTTTAGTAATTAGTTTATTGTGTCATGAGATGAAAAGGGTTGAAAATCGCTGGTCTAGAGTGAACATCCAGGAGGAAATATCGCTCTTAGAATTTATTATATCTCAGAATAAAAAACAAAATAAAACAAAACTCTCAGATATTTTATAAATGAACGTAAGTAAAGCATATTAAAAGAAGAAAAAACAAAACATCTGAGTGCCCTCTGTGTATTAGTCACATGTTGTCATGTCAAGAGCCAACCAACATCTGTTTGGATTAATTAGGTCGATCATACTATGGCTGTGTTAAATGCATTCAAAGAGAGAGTTCTTCTTACCTGACTTGGGAGGCTGTTGCTCAAGAGTCTGAAGGGATTTGTCTTTTGGGTCAGGTAGTATCTTTGAAGAGTCTGAGTTTTAAAACAGTGCTAAGAGGAAGTTATTTATGACATCAGCTTGAGATATTTGAATGTACTCAAGTGTGAAACTGTGGAATCCTTGTTCAGTTTGAAGCTACCATGGCAAATGCTGCAGAAGACCTGACATGTTGCCTTTTTTCTAGAGGACCAAGTCCCAAGAAATCTAGATTGGTAGCCTACACCGCCAAACTTGCTAGGGTCAACCTGATGGGTAGGCTCATGGAAAACTTTCATGTGACCACACGATTTAACTAAATACTATATAAATCATAAAAATACTGGAGCACATGGTAGGGCAACTGCTACTTCTGCGAAAACAAGGTTGAATGCTTTGGGAAAATTAGAAAAATATCAAATTATTTCTAAAAATGTGGCTCAGTTACATGTGGATGAGGATCATAAAAGATAGGGAAAGCAGAGATCTGGAAAGATTCTGTGCTCAAATTGCTTCACAACAGGCTTTAAATAAAGCAAAGCAAAGCATTTTTAGATGATGCATTTTAAAAATTTTTTAAAATATATTTTATTGATTACCTTACTACAGTTGTTCCCATATTTTTCTCCCCTTTAATCCCTTCTGCCCTTCATCCCCTCTCCCTCCAGCACTCTCCCCCTTAGTTCATGTCCATGGGTCATACATATAAGTTCTTTGGCTTCTCCAATTCCTATACTATTCTTAACCTCCCCTGTCTATTTTGTACCTACCATTTATGCTTCTTATTCCCTGTACCTGTTCCCCTGTTCTCCACCCTGCCTCTCCCCGCTGGTAACCCTTCATGTGATCTCCATTTCTGTGATTCTGTTCCTGTTCTAGGTGTTTGCTTAGTTTGTTTTTTGTTTTTTTTAGGTTCAGTTGTTGATGGTTGTGAGTTTGTTGTCATTTTACTGTTCATAGTTTTAATCATTTTTTTTCTTAGATAAGTCCCTTTAATATTTCATTTAATCAGGGCTTGGTGATATGAACTCCTTTAACTTTCTTTTATGTGGGAAGCACTTTATCTGCCCTTCCATTCTAAATGATAGCTTTGTCAGACAGAGTATTCTTGGGTGTAGGCCCTTGGCTCTCATGACTTTGAATGTTTCTTTCCAGCCCCTTGCCTGTAAGGTGTCTTTTGAGAAATCAGCTGATAGTCTTATGGGAACTCCTTTGTAGGTAACTCTCTCCTTTTCTCTTGCTGCTTTGAAGATTCTCTCCTTATCTTTAATCTTGGGTAATGTAATTATGATGTGCCTTGGTGTGTGCTTCCTTGGGTTCAACTCCTTTGGGACTCTCTGAGCTTCCTAGACTTCCTGGAAGTCTATTTCCTTTACCAGATTGGGGAAGTTCTCCTTCATTATTTTTTCAAAGAAGTTTTCAATGTCTTGCTTTCTCTCTTCTGAATCATGGTACGCCTATGATTCAGATGGTGGAGCATTTACAGTTATCTCAGAGGCTCCTAAGCGTCTCCTCATTTTTCTGAATTCTTGTTTGTCCATTCTGTTCTGGTTGAATGTTTATTTCTTCATTCTGCTCCAGATCATTGATCTGAGTCCTGGTTTCCTTCCCTTCACTGTTGGTTCCCTGTATATTTTTCTTTATTTCACTTTGCATAGCCTTCACCTTTTCCTCCATTTTGCGACCATACTCTACCATTTCTATGAGCATCGAGATTACCAGTGTTTTGAACTCTACATCTATTAGGTTGGCTGTCTCTTCATGGCTTAGTTCTATTTTCGGGGGTTCATCTGTTCTTTCACTTGGACCTTATATATATTTTTGTCTCAGCCCCACTATTACATTATGAGGGGTGGAACCTTAGGTATTTGACAGGGTGGGGCAATCCACATCAGTGCCTTGTGGTGCTGTATGTGGGGGAGGGGTCTGAGTGGGAACAGTGGCACTTGCTTGGCTCTTGGCTGGCTCTCAGTTGCTTCCCCTGCTACCCACAAGCAAATTGGGCCTTTCTGATGCTCATTCCCGGGGTGGGTGAGTTTGTGTACATTCTGGGTCCCTGTGGGTTTCTCCAACGAACTCTTCTGTGAGACTGGCAGTTTCTCCCACCACCCCAAACCCCACAGGTTTTTACCGGTAGAGATTTTGAGGCTTTCTTTTACCGTGCTGGAAACCTGGGTTTCACAGTGTCTCTCACTTCCCAGTTGTCCTTCCCAGTTCATGTGCACGCATGTGTGAGACTGCCCAGTCCACCAGCCACTGCCTTGCCTGCACCAGTCTGCCAGCTGCAGCCTAGCTGTGTGTCCTCCCCCAGCAACCCCTGGCTGCCTGTCTCCAATCCTCCTACCAGTCTGGATGAATGTTTCTTCTTTAACTCTTCGGTTGTTGAACTTCTATACAGTTCAATTTTCTGGCAGTTCTGGTTGTTTTTTGTTTTTAAATTTGTTGTCCTTCTTTTGGTTGTGTGAGGAGACAAAATGTATCTACCTACACCTCCATCTTGGCTGGAAGTCCAGATGGTGCATTTTTAGTGTGGTTTGAGCAGGAAAGATGTTGCACAATTCCCATAAGCCAATTCATACTCAAATTAAAGGCCTTGGCCCTACAGTGGACTATTTGTGAAGGACTTAATATACATACAAATGTAGGAGTGTGTGTGTGTATTTAAGTTAAAACTGTTTTATATTTATCTTCACTTTTATGCTGTTTTATTTTAAATACGCTTTTTAAGTCATCATTCAACTATCAACCCAATTGTGTTAGAGTTTTTTCCTCCACACATATAGTCAGTATTGCTCTCTAATCTTCAACAACTCTAGTTTTCAACAATATTTAGGAGATATCCTTTGTTTCCGTGATTATTGTAGGCATCAGGAACTAATGATACACAAAACGGCCCCTATCTTTAAGAATTTTACAGTCTAAACTATGTGGTCATCAATGAAGTATCGCCACGACACTGTTTTGAAGAGAAACAGCCCACGATGGAGTTAACACCTTCAGCCTCTGGTGAGTCCACTGCCAGGAGCCAGAGGAGAAAGCGGAGGAGCCCCGTAACTGTAGTAATGCTTCGCAGACGTTATTGCGCACACCAGGGGCACCTTATTACAGTGCGGGCTCCAATATTAAGTCTGGGGTACAATCTATGATTCTGCATTTCTAATAATTTGTAAAATGATGCCAAGACTTCTGGTCCTGGAACAACACTTTGAGTGGAACAACCCATTGAACCAATGCCTGGGGTTCTTTGAGACTACATGACAATTTCCATCATGCTTCACATCTCTGATTACTTCCAGAACCACAAGTCGATATTTTCTATTGTCCATTATTGAATAATATTATGGTTCCCTGGTAACTTACATCCTTTGTATATCTGTAATTTGGTCAATTCTTCTACCCCACCCCCAATCACCTACTCTGCCAGCTTCTACCCCTTTTCTTTGATCAGAAAATGTCCTTATATCAGTAACCTGGTCTTTGAAAGTCCTATTCATCATCTTGCCTTAACTGAAACAAGACATCTACGGATACCCCTTTTTATCCCACTGAGGGTTACTGGTTTTGTTTCCTAGCATTCCACTTGCACGGAAAGTGAGGATTTTGAGTATGTGTGTTCATCAAAAATGCCCCATGAGGCCCATGACATATAGATGCATTACCCTCCATCCCTTCATACTGCTATCTGCTATAAATCTATAGATAATTTCTTTCAGTGAATTCCCTTCATTCATTGAATACTTTAGTTCTTATTTGGTTTTCTTTCTTTATACCCCTACCTCAGTCATCTTCATGTATGACTTCAATATCCATGCAGATGACTCCAGCATCCTGGGATGTCATTACTTGACCACTCAGCCGTACACTTGCTTGTCGTCACTAGCGACTATCTCTTGTCAGGCAGCTTAATCACTCATAAACTCTCTGACTGCCATCTCCCCGCTTCTACCTCATTGATACTAGTTACTCCTTAAATATTATATATATATATATATACTTTCCCCACCTCTTTGAGACCTCCAAACAATTGATCTAGTTTCTTATTCACTATCTCCTTTGTTCCACGCTTGTCTCCTGATCCAGAATAGTTTCAATATTTCATCATTATAATAATTTTCTACCATTCTCAATTTGCCTATCCTTTTCTCATGGTTCTGGGGACATCCTTTTCCCTGCCCCCCAGCCCCCACCTCATGCTGGGTCTCCCCAGGCTTGTGGGTTCTATGTCTTGGTTTACTTCCTCTTTTCGGAGTATACCATGCAATAACTTTTGGGGAAAGGGTTCAGGATTTATACATCTTTTGAGACTTTTGTATCTACAAATACCTTTCTTCTACTCTCACAGTTAATAGGTTAGCTGAGTAAAGATTTCTTCATTGGAAATCATTTTTATCAGTATTTTGGAGGCATTGTCCTATTTTCTTCTAAATTCCAGTGTTGAAGAGTTCAATGCAAAATTCTTGATTCTTTGTTAGTAGTCATACCTTTTTTCTCTCTGAAAACATAAATCACCTGTTTGTCCCAGTGTTCTGACACTTCAAAGTATTATTACTGTATATTTTATTCCAAATACACATCTTTCAATTCTGAGAAATTTTCCAAATATTAATTTTATTTCATATTCTATGAAAACATAAATGTCCGATTTGTCCCAGTGTTCTGACACTTCACAGTATTATTACTGTATATTTTGTTCTAAATACATGTCTTTCAATTCTGAGAAATTTTCCAAATATTTATTAATTTTATTTCATATTCTCAGTTTCTTCCTAGAATTGATATTATGTCAGACTCCTAATATATTGCTACTCAAATATATTTGGAAGGTCACTTGTCTCACTTACATTCTACCTCTTTGCCCGTCCTATTTTCTAGGAAATATTCTTCTAAGAGGCATTATAGGATGTGTTTTTCTAAGCCTTCTATTGAGTTTTTTTAAAAATTTGTCATTTGTAATTTCCAAGAGCACATTCACTGAATGCTTCTTGTGTACCATTCTGTTAATTTATGAGTGCAATATTTCTTTTATCTTTTTAAGAATATTAATGGTAGTTTTAAGTTTTCATCTACTTGTACAGACTCTTATTTGTTTTACTCTGCATTTCACAGCAGATGCTTACCTCTCATGTCTGGTGATTCTTAATTGTCTTCAACAGACGAGCACTGAGTGCTTATTGGAAAGCTCTGTAGTGCGGGGAGGGCTTGTTGACCGTGGTCTTTCCTGTAGAGTGACCTGATTGGTACCCTTGTACCGGGACACAAAATGACTGCTTAGATCGCCAGTGAAGAATCTTCTTGTCACCTTCCTTGAGGGTGTAAACTTCATTGCTATTGGGAAAAAAAGGGCTGGGAATGTGTTGTCGGCATAAGACTCCTGTCTTCAATTGTTGATGTTCCCTGGTCTAGAAACCCTCTCTGTTTTACCCCCTCCAGTGAGTGAGTCCCTAGGCACCTTGGGTGTGAGAGAGGATCGAGGGGACTGTTGGGTAAACAGATTTTTAGCCAGCCCTCCTCTTCCCCCTCCGTTTTCTCCCTCAACCCAGAGGCACTGGTACCAGCAGTTCTTGGTGCTTCCGGTGGCTGTGCGCTGCTTTCTTCACTGTCCGGTTGGGATTAACCGTCCCGCATTCTGCCGACACCCATTACGAATTGATTTACTTGCCGAATTCCAAAACTTTGCCATTGAATCTCTCCTACTCTTTCTGCATATGGATTTATGGTTCTTCCTGCATACATTTACTGTCATTTACATCAGACTCTGGAAGGAACCAGAAGAAAATGAGGGTAGGGCCTGGTATTGTTCATGGAAAGCCTCCATTCATTCTTCACTGATCTCTGGTCAATCTTCTGTCACTCACGACTTCCAGTTTACCAAATCCAGTATCCCTTTTTCTGTCCTCTTATATCTAAGCTCTGAAGCATTTGAAATAAGTGACCGCATTCTTATTTAAATTTTTTTAAGGTTTCTCCTCTCTGGGTTTCCATGACATTACAAGCTTCCATCTCTAGTCCCACTGCTCTTCTCCAAACCATCATAGCTCACATGGACTAAGATGATTTCTTAACTAATTTTCCTGACTTTTAGTCATTTCCCTAGATGATTTTTTACAGCAACTAAAGTTAGATTTAGAAATAAAAAACACATTGCTCCCTTGCTTTTGTCATCTTCCATAGGCTTCCAGTTATTTTTGGAATAAAATCCAGGCTCCAGGCTACAGCCTAGAAGACCCTCAGTGACCGGTCTCTGTCTTTTTCTCCTGCCTCATCTATGACCATTTTCCTCTGGCTCACTGTGCTCCATACACAGCAGCTGCCTTTTCTATTTACCTCACGTTAAGATTGCTCTTGCTTCAGAGCCTATGTTTTCCTTGTCTGGGTGCTCTTCATAACCTGACACACGTTTCTGGTCTCAGCTCCAGTAACATTCTCAGAAGAAACCACCCTTTGCAAAGTAATTCAGTCACTACTACATCACCCTGTTTATTTCCTGTGTTACATTTACCTTAAGGTATTATTTTAAGTGTGAAATTGTCTTTCCCTCCACTAAAATGTCAGCTTCAAAAGGGCAAGGTAAGAAACAGTGAAAGCCATGTCACATTACAATTCAGGCAATTCAGTACATCTACACAAAACAGCTCTGTGTTTTTATCAAGAGTATTTATATTAAACACAGAATGAGTGCCAGTAGGGAAGGACTCTGAGCATAGGAATGGAGGATAGAAAGGGGGAAAAAAAACAGAAAAGAGGGATTTTTCTTGGACTGATGAAGGTAGATCCAATAGATCCAAATTTTGAAAAATCTTGATAGGAAAAATTATGAGTCTATACATTATTTGTTCAAAACTTATTTTAGAGAGTGTGTAGATTTGTTTAAAAATCCTTTAGTATAAAAATAAAGGAACCAAAAAATAACTACTAATTCCCATTGCAAAGAGCAAATCTATGAAACTCATTACCTAGAGAACTTTTTAAGCCCTGGCTGGTGTGGCTCAGTGGGTTGAGTGCCAGCCTGTGAACCAAAAGGTTGCTAGTTCAATTTCCAGTCCGGGCACATGCCTGGGTTGCAGGCCAGGTCCTCAATTGGGGGCACGCAAGAGGCAACCTATTGATGTACCTCTCGCACATTTATGTTTCCCTTTCTTTCTCCCTCCCTTCCCCTCTCTCTAAAAGTAAATAAAATCTTTTTTAAAAAGAATTTTTAAAGGATATTTTATTGATTGTGCTATTACAGTTGTCCCAATTTTTCCCTTTTTGCCCCCCTCTGCCTGGTACCCCCCATCCCTCCAGCAATCATCCCCCTCAGTTCATATCCATGGATCATGCATATAAGTTCTTTGGTTTCTCCATTTCCTGTACTGTTCTTAACCTCCCCCTGTCTATTTTGTGCCTACCATTTATGCTTCATATTCTCTGTACCTATTCCCCCATTCTCCACCCTCCCCCTCCCCACTGATAACCCTCCAAATGATCTTCATATCTATGATTCTATTCCTGTTCCAGTTGTTTGCTTAGTTTGTTTTTGTTTTTTAGGTTCAGTTGTTGATAGTTGTGAGTTTGTTGCCACTACTTTTCATAGTTTTGATCTTCTTTTTCTTAGATAAGTCCCTTTAACATTTCGTATAATAAGGGCTCATTGATGATGAACTCCTTTAGCTTTACCTTGTCTGGGAAGCACTTTATCTGCTCTTCCATTCTAAATGATAGCTTTGCTGGACAGAGTAATCTTGGTTGTAAGTCCTTGCTTTTCATCACTTTGAATACTTCTTGTCAGTCCCTTCTTGCTTGTGAAGTTTTTTTTTTTTTGAGAAATCAGCTGATTGTCTTATGGGAACTCCTTTGGAGGTAACTCTCTGCTTTTCTGTTGTTGCTTTTAAGATTCTTTTCTCATCTTTAAGCTCTGGCATTTTAATTACACTGTGTCTTAGTGTGATCCTCTTTGGGTCCAATGTTTGTGGAACTCCCTGTGCTTTCTGGACTTATATGCCTGTTTCCTTCCCCAAATTAGGGAAGTTTTCTTTCATTATTTTTTTCAAATAACTTTTCCATTTCTTGCTCTTTCTCTTCCCCTTCTGGCATCCCTATGGTTTGGATGTTGGTGCTTTTGGAGATGTCCCAGAGTCGTCTTATTCTCTCCTCATTTTTTTGAATTCTTATTCCTTCATTCTGTTCTGGTTAGCTGTTTATTTCTTCCTCATGTTCCAAATCATTGATTTGAATCTTGGCTTCCTTCCCTTCACTGTTGGTTCCCTGGGGATTTTTCTTTATTTCACTTAGTGTAACCTTCATTTCTTCCCTTATGTTTTTGCCATACTCAGTGAGTTCTCTGAGCATCTTTATCACCAGTGTTTTGAACTCTGCATCTGATAGGTCGGCTGTCTCCATTTCCTTTAGTTCTTTTTCTGGAGTTTTGTTCTGTTCTTTCTTTGGGGCCATATTTCTTTGTCTCCTCAATTTGGCAGCCTCCCTGTGTTTGTTTCTGTGTATTAAGTAGAGCTGGTTGGTAGAGCCTGGCTCCACACTCAATGTTTCCAGTTACTTCACCCAATTCCTGTATGCAACTGGCACCCTTCTAGCTGTTGCACTGATGGTGGTTCCCAGAGTGGGTGGGTTTGCATACATTTTAGGATCCTCAAACGGACTCTGCTGAGAGACCAATAGTTTCTTCTGCCACCCCAACCCTCACTGGCTTTTACACCAGAAGTTATGGGGCTTTATTTTCCCATTGCTGGAATCTTGGGCTGCATTGTCTGACCGGGGGCTGGGATTGCTTGCTCCCCAGGTATTCTTCCTTATTTTTATCCACCACACATGAATGTGGGACTGCCCATGCTGCCAGCCGGCACCACCACCACTTTGCTGTTGCCATACCATGTCCTCTCTGCCCCAGCTGCTGTCTCTGCCCCTCCTACCTGTCTGGCTGAATATGGCTTCTTTAAATCCTTGATTGTTGGACTTCCATACAGTTTGATTTCCTGGTAGTTCTGCATGTTTTTTTGTTTCGAGGTCAGTTGTGATTCTTCTTATGGTTGTGAAAGGAGGTGAAATGTGTCTAACTATGCCTCCATATTGACTGGAGGTCTAATTACCTAAAGAATTTATGTAGGTGGAAATTTTGAATATATACAGAGTAGACTCAGGGAAAGGGATGGTTGATTTATTCACAACTGATAACGAAAGGGAGGATGTTTAACATGTTCCCAAACTTTTCCAGTGACAGAAGATGACAGCATCTCCCCAAACATATCCCTTGAGTACGACATTGATCGTGACAGAATACTTTCTTAAATGTTAGCTATGAGAGTATTCATTTCTACAGCACAATTTCACACACTTCCCACATAATACCACTATGACCATCCAAAATCAGATAATCAATATCGATATAACACTACTATCCAATTCATTCCAAAGACCTCATTCAAATATCCCTAACTATTCCAGTATCTTTTTCTCTTTCCTGGTCCAGGACCTAATCCAGGATTGTGTATCACATTTATTTCTCATATTTCTTTAGTTTCCTTTAATCTGGAGCAGCTTCAAAGCCTTTCCCTGATGTTCATGTAGCTTACAGTTTTAGAGTCTATAGAATTTCTGTCAACCTAGGGGCACATGATATTTCCTTATGTCCAGACTCAAGCTATTCATTCTTATAAGAAAAAAGCACAGAAATGATACTGTAGCCATAGTATTCATCAAGAGTCCTTCCATGTTATTCCCCCTACCACTAGAGGTGTTAACCTTGATAACCTGTTCAAGTTGGTGCCTGCCAGAACCCTGAACCATATGGCCACTGTTTTCCTCTTTGTAGGTAGTATTTTGTTAAGAGGTACTCCAAGACTATGCAAACATAATTCTTCATTACACTGCTACCCACTGACTTTAGCATCCACTGATGACTCCTACTTGATTCAACTCCCACTTTGACATATGTCATCATTCTTTCTATATTAATTTGTTGGCATTACCCTGCAAGAAAAAGCTTCTCCTTGCTTATTTATTTACTAATCCATTTATTCAGATATTCACCTATTTATATATTTATTTATTCAGGCCAGATGGATTCCTACTTTGTCCAGTGAGTTATAATGTGGTCATATAGTTGTTTATTTCTGATGCTTCAATCTTCTCAGAATTGGACACTTAAGCCTCTTAAAGCTAATTCCTGTGAGTTTTTCTTAGCATGTTCCCGTAATTCTTTGAGCATTTTTGTACGCTCTGACTCATTTTGAACTTTTCCTGTCCCATCTTTGGAATCAAATATTTCTTCATGAAGCTTGGCTTCTTTTTTGGAGGTACTTAGAAATCAAGATCTGGGTGCTCCATGTGCTTGTTGCTGCTAGGGTGTCGCTGCTTCAAGACTCTCTTGGCAGACAGACATATGTTTATCTATATCCATATCTATATCTATATCAATATCATCTATATATCTATATCATCTATATATCTATCATCTATATATATTATCTGATTATATATCTGAACACACATTTTTATCTGTTGCTGGATCTCCCTCTCTCTCAATTGCAATCCCATATAGTGACCTTCTCTACTCCCATCTTTATAAACCCCTCTCTAACGATAAGAAACCTGGTTCCCATTCTCTTCAGTTTACTTACTCATTTACTCAATCCCTCCATGTAAGTAATCTCCTGACTGCCCCATCAGACTTCTGGACTCCTGGTCTCACCATCCTCTCCTCATTCTCTAGCAGTACCCTTTCTTCCTTGTCTTTCTTACCCCCTCGGCCCCCAACCACCTCCAAGGGAAGGGAAAGAAAAAAGGAGAGAAGAGAGGAGGAGAAAAATATTTAAAAACACTTAAAACAGAAAAAATATTTAAGCCCAAGCTAGACCACTTGTATTTTTGACCAAATTTCATCTGTTTCACTATGGCTGACAATAGAAGAAATGTAATGAATACATTTTAAAAGGCACAAATCATAAGGGGCATTTTGATAACTTTGTAAGGATTCTGTAATATAAATAATTGGGAAACCATTTGCAACATGCCTATCTGTTTTCTATTGTTGCTATAACAAGTTACCACAAACTTGTTGGCTTTGAACAACACAAATGTATTACCTTGCAGTTCTGGAAGTCAGAAGTCCTAAATAGGTCTATCTGGGCAGAAATCAAGCAGTTAGCAACGCTGTGTTCCTTCTGGAAGCTCTAGGGGAGAATCTATTTCCTTGCCCTTTGCAGCCTCTAGAGGCCACCCACATTCTTTGGTTTGTGGCTCCATTCCTCCATCACTCAAATCCCCAGTGTAGCATCTTCAGATCTCTCTCTGACTCTGATTCCTCCCCTGTCCATCTTTTCCACTTCTAAGAATCCTTATAATAACACTGAGTCAACTGGATAATTCAGGATCATCTACCTGTTTTAAGGTCAGTTAATAAGCAACCTTAGTTCCATCTGCAACCTTCACTTTTGTTTGCATGTAAAATAACATGTTCGGAGGTTCTTGGGACTAGGCTATGAACATTTTTGGGAGGCCATTATCCTACCTACCAGAATATAAAACACAAAAAGGTTGACATCTTTAATTATATAAATAACTCTTAGAAATCAATAAGAATAATAACATTCTAAAAGAAGCATAAGCAAAAAAAAAATTCTCAAATAATTAAAAGAAAAAGTAGAAATGTTTCAGAACTTAAAAGTCTGTCTTACACTAGTAATTAAAGAAATACAAATTATAGAAAATATAGTTTTACTAATCAAATTGGCAGCATTGTTAAAACATATATCATCATTATGTTCAGTGTTGGTGAGGGCTGAGAGAAAAGGACCCTCCTACATTGCTGGTAGAAATAGAAATTGGCATTATCTTTTAGGTCAGCAATGGTGTTGACCATTTGGCTCAGCAATTCAATTTCTACAAGTTTATCCTAGACTAAAAAGAAAGGTATTCATACCATTTCCATTTAAGAATATTCAAGTTTTGTTTTGTGAAAGGTTGGAAAAATATGAATGCATATGGAAAGAAATTGCTTTAATATATTTGATATATCTGTTGTGAAAGTGTATAATAGTTATATAGAAGCTTTTATATAAGAATATATATGGTATACAATAATTTAAAATATAATATTGTTAAAACCATGGCTAGACCCTTCACAAATCCAATTTTGCCCATGATAACACTCACTTTTTATACTTTTGCATTTATTTTACTTTGTTTTTATTACGATTTTATTACACATGTATTGATTCATATACAGACATTAAACATTATTGCTTTAGAAGTGTATTTATTGAGATAGGAAGACATCCAGGATATACTGAATAAAAAAATATCTGGTTAAAAAACATCATATTCAGGTTGATCTTGTTTTTTGTGGAAAACATAAATTAAATCTGGGAGGGTATACAGCATGTGATGTGGTTAACTCTGAAGGCAGGGTAATATCTGATAATCTTGATTTATTTTTTTACTAATTTTTATCTTATACCTTGGTTAAAACAGTAAAACCAGTAATCTATAGAAATCTATAGTTAGAAAGGATTATTTAAATGGTAGTTGTATCCTTAAAACTTTGTTTACCTGATGTTCATCTTCTAAATATCAAAGTAAAAATTTCTGGTTGTGTTATAAAAAGCAGAAGGAAATTATGAAACCATATTTTTCTTTACTTAGTTTAATATACATGTGTTTGGTTTTAGGAACAAATGAAGGTGGAAAATATTTTTCGTAACACCTTTATTTCATGTGCATCACTATGGAACAGTCTCCTTACCTGTGCAAAGGACTCAGTGACTATAACGTGCATGAGATTTACATGCCTAAGCCAGGAGAATGCAAGGAGACGTCACAGAAGCACTTTAACAGAAGAGATTCTTAAAATCCCTCATTCCTAATAAGTTCAGGGTAGCAAGATCACATTTTATACATTACGATGTTTAAATCTTGCTTTTACATTTTTAGAAGGTTTGTATACAAATTCGATAAACACTAAATGACATTAAATGAAAAAATATGATCTATTACCTCTAGGATCTTCCAGTAAAGTGAGGCAGTGGGACCTCTGAATAGCTGATTACAGTTGGAGTAGGAGAAGGGGTTAGAGGTTGGCACAGGAAGCCAGGGGAATTAAAGGGGTGACGCTGAGTACATAAGTATCAGGGAGGTTTCTGAGGAAGACATGACTATGAGCTGTATTTGAAGGAAAACTTAGAGTTAGCCAGGTTGACTACCCTTTAGTTTCCCACCAGTATTCTGGAGTTTATTCTTTGGAAGGGGTGAAAGAGGGTGATCTTTCATCTTCTCTTAAGAGCAGAAGTCAGCCATGGTGAACTTAGAAGCAAAGGAGGCAGAGCTGACCCCTCTCCGGATTCTATCAAGCCAGAACTTCAGCTCCAGGTGCACATCCCAGATGACCTAGTTTCGGCTGTCCCACCCTCCCGCTCTCTTTGCCTCTCCTTCCCTATTAACGACTTCCGTGAATTCCCAGGGAAACTGGAGCCATGCTCTGGTGGAAAACTTTTCAGCTCATTTTGTTCTGGGAGATATCTTCTCTCGGTGGTGATTTTGGACTTCTTCTTATACAGGCTTGTGATGGCTGCTGAGCTGTAAAAAACTAAATGATGTAGTGTTAGGGATAAATCGTAGGAAGTAAAAATAAAGAGCAAGTATCTGGTTTAAAATAAAATTCAAAACACATGGAAATTTTCTGTACCACTCTTTTTTAATTTAAATTTTATTTTTCAATTACAATTTACATTCAATATTATTTTGTATTTGTTTCAGGTGTATGCCATAGTGGTTAGACAATCATATACTTTACAAAGTGCTCCCCGCAAATACTCCCAGTACCCACGAGGCACCACACATGGCTATTGCAATACTGTTGGCTGCATTCCCTGTGCTTTGCATCCACACCTGTACTGCTCTTGAAACTTTTATGTAAATCTGAAAGTATGTCAAAATATAAAGGTAATGGAAAACAACTACAACAAATAAAAACAGAACAAAACAATAATAATAACTGTGGATGTCCATTTTAACCCTATTTTTTTTCTTTAGTATAATGAAAACACACAACAAATGTAAAGATTGGTTCCATCTCTCTTTACCTACAATATTACTGAAAGCTAGGCTTTATTGGTTTTCTTTTTTTTTTGTACCTAACAATTATTTTAAATGCTTCCCATTTAAGAGAACTGGAACTGTCTGTGAATAAAAGGAATTCGACACTTTTAAGGCTTGATAGATAATTTCACATTTCAAACAACATAGGTAATACAAGCAGTCGGACCCCTGAAGTTTTTTTTTGAAAAGCGGGATAAAGTTAGAGGCCTGGCATTCTGCCAGTAACCTGATTTTATTGTTAATGCTCTTCTTCACTTTTTAAATATTGCTAAAAACAAGGTAAGTTCCACTGAGATGGTAAAAGGGATTAAGAATGAGATAAAGGCTTCCTTCCCTCCTAAGCGATTTCTGCACTACGCTGAAGGGATCCTGTGCCTGCTAGGGAGAGAAGCGCTCTGACTGGGGCAGGGCCGCCACCTGTGATATATACGAGGGCACCACAGGCCAGAAGAGAGGGGCACAGGAAAGACAATGAAATATGCAAAAACACGTTCCTTATGGTAGGCCCTGCCTTTAGAAAAGAAGAAAAAACACACTTTCCCTTTGTTTCTTCTTTTCTTGCCTCTTTGTAACTTCTTTCTTTCTTCTCCACATGCCCTTTTATTTCCAGAACTTAAGATAGGTCTGTTTGAACTGTTCTGCTACATTTAATATGCTGCATAAATCTAAAAGAATATTAACTGTTTACTACATTTTACACCATTTACTTTATCTCTTTAAAGATGTTGTCCTAAGCAATTAACTTAATGGTAACTTTAGATACACAGATTGTAGACTAAGAAAGGCATTATGCATGTTTTTACTTTTGAATCAAAACAATTTTCAGTTTCACATATACTCAATTTGGTACAGCTATAGAGGAGGAAACTTGATCTTGGCTCAGAAATTGGGAGTTTTAAGTTTCATGTTCTATACACAAGAACATCTGACTGTGTGTCCCCAGCAAACCTTTGCCTTCCCTGTGCTTGATATAATACATCTCTAACAACCAATTCTTACAGTCCTGACAAAAGTTTCTATTAGATTATTTGGCATAATTTCTATCCCAATATTCAAGCCAGCTGCATCCTGATTATCTTTAATGTTTGACTTTGAGATTCTTTAGTCTTTCTGGGAAAGAAATAAAAGATATAGCATTGATTTTCTATACTCGGCCAATCAATAGGATCATTGAGGAGCTTGTTAAGACATAAATCCCCAGGCTCCTACCCAGTGGTGTGGAGCAAATTCCAACGGGAAGGGGAAATTGGAAAGTTTCCTAAGTGATATGGAATATGCAAGTCGCTCATGTAGTAAAACAGCTTCATTGACTGGTACTTGAATAAATGATGAGCCTTATTTTGTTTTCTCCAACATCCTTTTTTTGGGTAATCTTTTTACCTAACTAAGCAGGTAACATTTATTGGTCACCTATTGTAAAAAATGTGGTGCTAGATACAGTATTGTTTTGACTCCTCAAGACACTTCTATAAGATCTGTATTATCCCCATTTCCCCAGTGATGGGAGAAGAGTTCAGCATCCTGGTGAAGGTTCTCCTGATGGCGGGTGGCAGAACTAGAATTTGAATTAGGTATATGTGATAACTAGGTAAGTGCTGCTTAAAATGCTGTTTTCTGGGGAGCGATACACATGCAGATCCCATCTTTTCCATCTGTGGTAGCAATAAGACTGTTACGCAAATGATGAGCTTGAGATTGTGCAAGAAATGAGCAAGAAATATTTACTATGCTTCATTTACTATTGCAGGAAGAATAAAGACATCTCGGGTTCTGTTTTGTGTGTCGGATTAACTTTGAACTAGTTTACCACATTTATTGGGTTAAATTAGCTTCTAGAATATAGAGTTACTCCTGATAGTCACTATTGAATATGAGTATGATTGTAGTTTGCCAAATTTTCTTAAAAACAGAAGAGGTGTGTTTCTACAATAAGAAAAAAAAACCCAATTAAAAAACAAGTAAAGGATTTGAATAGACGGTTCTCCAAAAAAGATATACAAATGATCAATAAAGTACAAGAAATGATGTCCAACATCATTATTCATTAGGGAAATGCAAATCAAACCTACAATGAGATATCACTGCATACCTACTAGGATGGCTATAATTAAAATTAAAAAGGAAAATAACAAGTGTTGGCAAGGATGTGGAGAGATTGGAATCCTTATATATTGCTTATGGGAATGTAAAATGGTGTCGGTACCGAAAGAGTGGGAAACAGTTTGGCAGTACTTCAGAAAGTTATACATATGACCCACCTGGCTGGTGTAGCACAGTGGACTGAGTACCGACCTGCAAACCAAAGCGTCGCCGGTTCGATTCCCCAGTCAAGGCACATGCCTGGGTTGCGGGCCAGGTCTCCAGTGAGGGGATGTGCGAGAGGCAGCCACACATTGATGTTTCTCCCCCTCTTTTTCTCTCTTTCCTTCCTGTCTAAAAATAAAATCTAAAAAAATAAAATAAAATAAAGTTATACATATGATCCAAAGATTCTACTCCTAAGTATATACCAAATAGAATTGAAAACACATTTTCACATACACACACAATTGGTACACAAATGTTCATAGTGCCATTATTTATATTAACCAAAAAGTGGAAACAACCCAAAATATCCGTCAACTGATGAATGAATAAATAATATGGTATATCCATACAATTATTCAAACATAAAAAGAAATGAGGGTTTGATACATTCTACAACATGGATGAACATTGAATATATTAAGCTTAGCAAAAGAAACCAGCCACAAAAGACCACTTATTGGATGATTTAATTTATAGGGAATCTGCAAATCCATAGGGAAATAAAATTGATTAGTGGTTTCCAGGAGATGATTTGGTGGAATAAGAAAGGAGAATAGGAAATATATTAATGGTTAAAAGGTTTCTTTGGGGGGTAATAAAAATGTTCTAGAATTAGATAGTGGTGATGGTTTCACAGCTTTATGAATACACTAAAAGCAGTCTTAAAATGGTGAATTTTATAATATATGAATTATATATCAATAAGAAGTATGTTGGATAAGGCTGTGTTACTCCATGGAGATGTAAGTATTGAGGTTGTCCTTTATAAATGAACTAACTGAGAAGATTTTAATTGTTGAACAAGGAAGATATCTATACCGACAGAACAAGTAATTAAAGTTTGTCAGTTATTTATTATTAAAAAGGTGTTGGAGGAAATGAAACATAATTCATGAAGAAGTAGAACTTGAAAATCCAAGCACTTGACTTGGATTAGAGATTTTGCCCATTCCTGCCTCAGCATCACTTTATGGAGTGGCAATAAGCCTTGGAGCTAATCAGGTAATCACATTGAGGAATGAATAGACTGGCTGGGGATTCTTCTTCAAGATCTCTGAAGGGCAGTTGGATAATTCAGGGTGAGTAAGGACTTGACCTTGGGTGAACATTTACACTCAAGAATGTAAGAATTTAAGGAAGAAATAAGTGCCAAGTCATTCAGAAATCATGGAGCTTATCAAGGGGGAAAGAATGTGTCCACTAGTTTTCTGGGGAGTAAGAATATAGGATTAATAGGACAATGTGGGAAAAATTGGACTTTGAGTGCCAAGATAAAAAGATAGAAGAAAATTAAGAGAATTCCACTTTTGTCCTGGACTTTCCCTAAGTCCCTGAGCGAAGTTGGATAATTAACTTTCCACGCTTTCTGTTCAAGGTTCCTTTTCTGTAATGGGAAGTATTAAAGTTGATTCCCACAGAAAGTGTTTTAGTTGTGTTAATGATGTATTTTATGGTTCACTCTATTAGTTCCATAGTATCACTGTAACAAATCACCACAAACTCAGTGGCTCAAAACAACATAAATTTGTTATTTTACAGTTCTAAAGACCAGAAGTCTAAAATCAAGGTGTTGCAGAGCAGCAGTCCTTCTGGGGATTTCAGAAGACAGTTTGACAGACTGTTTCCTTGCCTTTTCCAGCTTCTAGAGGCCAGTTGCATTCCTTGGCTCATGGCTCCTCCCTCCATCTTGAAAGCACATCACTCCAACCATTGGTGCTATTGTCACATCTTTTGTTTTTGGTTTTTGTTGTTTTTTTTTTAACTTTGACCCTTTTGCTTCTCTCCCATAGGGGCCCTGTGATTACGCTGGCCTACCTGCTTAACCAGGATAATCTTTCCATTTTACCTCCTTAATTTATCACACCTGTTAAGCTCATTTTGCTTAGAAATTTAAGCCCATTTATTCATAGGTTCTGAGAATTACAACCGTGGACATCTTTGGGCAACCGTTATTCAGCCTATCACAATCACCTCTTAAAAATTTACTGGAATCCTTAAAACATGCAGATTTGAATGGGCCCCTTCTAGACCTCTGGGAATGGAGTCCAGGAATACACATTTTAAACAATGTCTCCAAGTTTAAGAATCATTGCTGTGAGAAAAGGCATGTCACTCAAGATTTTTGAAGAGGAGTAGAGGAGTGAAAGGAGTAAAGCAGTTTTTTTAACATAAACCGTGAGCTCTATAAAGTCAAGCTGTGTTTAGGGCTACTGAAGTTTCGGTCTACGATTGCTCATATTATTTTGTTTTTTAATAAGAGAAAATTCTTCATAGAATTTGGATTAAAAAAAAAAAAAGGGAAACAGATCAAGATGGCAGAGGAGTCACTGGCCTCCTCCCAGGACCAATCTAGAATTACAATTAAATTGTGGAGGAATCACCCAGAACAAACAACTGAATAGCAAAAGAGAAGCCTTATAACCTTGGACAGACAGAAGAATCAGTTCAGCACAACCTGACTGGTAAGGAGTGTGGTGGAGATGTGAGAAGGCTGGCTGGGCACCCTCAGGCAGCAATATCTAAGCAGCCAGTTGGATCCCCCTGAGAACAGTGGGGTCTAAACCATAAGCGGGGATCCCCAGCCTACAGCACCAGAGCCCAAAAAGTGCATAGATAACAGTCAGCTGCGAAAGACGGCAGGGCTGCTCTCTGCCAGAGATGGGCGGATGGAGACTGAAAGAGCCACTTAAAGGGACAACACATAAATTTTCATCTGCAGGCACTTACCCTGGTCTCCAGCAAGGATGGGGCAGAGTGGGCTAGAGATGCCTAAGGAGAGACTGGGGACAGAGGCTTTGGGGAGAGAACTGAGAAAGTAACCTCTGAGATCCTGGTGCTGAATCACCCCCCATAAGGCAGCAGCCATTGAGCTCACACAGACCACTCCCCTCCGAGTAGCAGCAGCCTGAGGGGAAACATCAGCCCCAACCCCAGGAGGGATTTGGCCCCACCCTATGGTGCTTAAGCCTGACTGCTGAGCACGGAGTGACTAGATTAAAAACTGAAGGAGACAGCCACAGACAGTAGATCCTGGGAAGTCTTGAACAGACTGCCTAAGGTCAGATGGGGTCAACATCTGACATCACCAGAAGTGGATCCAGAAAGAAAAACAGCGGTAAATACTAGGTGCTACCAAGACAAAATCCACTGTGGTCTTCTCCATGATTTGCGATGTTTTCCATACTACATAGCTTTTTAACATTCATTTCTTGTCCATCAAGTTTGTGCATATTGTCACTAAATTTTATACTATAGTTTATTTCTCTCCTTTCTTGTAATAGTCTTAATCTCTTTATAGCATTATAAATACTGGTTCATTTACTGTTGATAGTGGCATTGCAGGGAGGAGTTATTTTTGTGGTCATGGGTTTGTTTCCTGGGCTTTGTGGTTTTGCTGTGGCAGCCAAATAATGGGAAGACAAAGAAATGACCTCCAATTGAAAGAAGAGGAGGAATCCTCAGAAAGACTACTAAATGAAATAGAGACAAGTAAACTATTAGATATTGAGTTCAAAACAATGGTTATAAAGCTCAATGAATTCAGTGAGTTGAGTGAGAATTACAAAAACCTGCAGGGAAACTATGAGGAACTTACTGCAAACTATAGCAGCATGAAAAAGGGTATAGAAACTATCAACAAGGACCCAGAGGAAATGAAAGATACAATTTCTGAATTGAAGAACAGAGTAGAAGCAATCAAAAGCAGGCTAGATGAAGCAGAGGATCAAATGAGCGAGCTGGAGGACATGGTGGGAAAAAACTCCCAGAAAGAACGAGAAAATGAAAAAAGGCTCAAAAAGAATGAAGAGATGTTAAGGGAAATGCAGGACAACATGAAACATAATATCCATATAACAGGAATACCAGAAGGAGAAGAAGAGGAGCAACTGACAGAAAACCTGTTGGAAAAAGTAATGATGGAAAACTTCCTTAATTTGAGGAGAGAAAAAAGTCACACTAGTCCAGGAAGCACAGAGGGTCCCAACCAAGAGGAACCCAAAGAGACCCACTCCAAGATATATCATAATGAAAATGGCAGATATCAAGGACAAAGAGAGAATCTTAAAGGCAGCAAAGGAGAAACAGGAAGTAACATACAAGGGAGCCTCGAGAAGGCTAGCAGCTGACTTGTCCACAGCAACACTATAAGCCAGAAGGAAATGGCAAGAAATATTCTGAGTAATGAAAAACAAAGGGCTGCAACCAAGACTACTCTACCCAGCAAGGCTCTCAATGAAAATGGAAGGTGAAATAAGGAGTTTCCCAGACAAAAGAAGGCTAAAAGAATATACCTTTATCAAACCAGCATTGCAAGACATGCTAAAGGGACTGCTTGAAGAAGATGAAGGAAAAGAGTGAGAGAGAAGGAAATACAAGTACAAAGGGAAAAAATGAATAAGTGCCTATCAATATTAATTTTAAATGTAAATGATTAAATGCTCCAATTAAAAGACATAGAGTAGCTAAATGGATAAGAAAACAGGACACGCAAATATGCAGCCTCCAAGAGACCCACCTCAGAAAAAAAGACCTACACAGACTGAAATTAAAGGACTGGAAAATATTATTCCAAGAAAATGGACATGATAAAAAAGCTGGGGTAGCAATGTTTGTATCAGAGAAAACAGACTTCAAAACAAAGGTCACAAAAAGAGACACAGAAGGATACTACATAATTCTCAAAGGAAGAATTCATCAAGAAGACATAAACATTATAACGCTGTATGTACCCAACATAGGAGCACTCAAATATATAAGGATAATCCTGGAGGACTTCAAGAAAGTTATAGACAGCAACACACTCATAGTATGGGATTTTAATAATCCACTGTCAACAATGAATAGATCATCCAAGCAAAATATCAAGAAGGATATTGTGGAACTGAATGATGCATTAGATCAAATGGACTAACTAATGTATATAGAACCTTTCATCTTGAAGAAGCAAACTACACATTCTTTTCAAATGCACATGGAACAGTTTCAAAGATAGACCACATGATATGACACAAAACAAGCCTCAACAAATTTAAGAAACTTGAAATCATATCAAGCATTTTCTCAGATGACAAGGGCTTAAAACTAGAAACCAACCTCAAGAAAAAAAACTCAAGAACATTCAAACTCATGGAGACTGAATAGCATGCTATTAAACAATGAATGGGTCAGCAATGAGATCCAAGAAGAAATCAAAAAGTTCCTGGAAACAAATGTAAATGAACATACAACAGTCCAAAACTTATGGGACACAGAGAAGGCAGTCCTCAGAGGAAAGTTCATAGCAATACAGGCCTACCCAAAAAGGTAGGAACATTTCCAATAAACAACCTAACCCTATGTCTACAAGAACTGGAGAAACAACAACAACAAAAAAGCCCAGAGCAAGCAGAAGGAAGGAAATAATCAAGATCAGAGCAGAACTGAATGACACAGAGACTAAAAGAACAATTCAAAGGATCAATAAATCCAGGAGCTGGTTCTTTGAAAAGATAAATGATATTGACAAGCCTTTAAGCAGACTCATCAAGATAAAAAGGGAGAGGACGCAAACAAATAAAATCAGAAATGAAACAGGAGAAATTACAACTGATACCACAGAAATACAAAGGATTATAAGAAATTACTACAAACAACTATGTGCCAAGAAATTTGAAATCCTGGGTGAAATGGACAAATTTCTAGAAAAATATAATCTTCCAAAACTGAATCAAGAAGAAGTAGAAATCCTGAGCAGACCAATAACAGTTGGTGTAACTGAAGCACTAATCAAAAAACTCCAGGCACACAAAAGCCCTGGGCCAGACAGTACCACAGGAGAATTTTACAAAACATTTAAGGAAGAGCTAATCCTTGTCCTTCTCAGACTGTTCCAAAAAATCCAAGAAGAGGGAAGACTCCCAAACTCTTCTTTTGAGGCCAGCATCATCCTAATCCCAAAACCAGATAAAGACATAACAAAGAAAGAAAACTGCAGACCAATATTGTTGATGAATATAGATGCTAAAATCCTCAAAAAATATTGGCAAACCACATTCAGCAATACATTAAAACGATCATCCACCATAATCAAGTGGGATTCATCCCAGGTATGCAAGGATGGTGCAATATTCTCAAATCAATAAATGTAATACATTATATAAACAACAGGAAAGACAAAAATCACATGATCATATCAATAGATGCAGAAAAAACATTAAATAAGATACAGTGCCCATTTATGATAAAAACACGCAGCAAAGCGGGAATAAAGGGGTCATACCTCAACATAATAAAGGCTATGTACAAGAAACCTACATCCAACATTATACTGAACAGGCAAAAATTGAAAGCTTTCTCACTAAGATCGGGAACAAGACAAGGATGTCCACTTTCACCACTTCTATTCAACACAATATTAGGGGGCCTAGCCACAGCCATAGGCAAGAAAAAGAACTAAAAGAAATCCAAAGTGGAAAGGAGGGAGTAAAACTGTCATCGTTTGCAGATGACATGATAGTGTATATAGAAAACCCTATAGATTCCACCAAAAAACTGCTCATCCTAATTAGTGAATTTGGCAAACAGCGGGATACAAAGTCAATATGCAGAAATCGAAGGTATTTTTGTACACCAACAATGAAATATCAGAAGCAGAAATCAGGAAAAAACCCCATTTACTGTAGCAACAATACGAAAAAAATACCTGGGAAGAAACTTAACAAGGGTGGTAAAAGGTCTGTGCTCAGAAAACTACACAACACTGAAGAAAGAAATTAAGGAAGACACAAATAAATGGAAGCATATACCATATTCATGGATTGGAAGAATTACCATCATCAAAATACCTGTACTATCCAAAGCAATTTATAGATTCAACACAATCCCTTTTAAAATACAAATGACATACTTCATAGATATAGAACGAAGATTTCAAAAATTTATATGGAACCATAAATGATTCCGAAAAGCTGCAGCAACTTTGAGAAAGAAGAACAAAGTAGGAGGGATCACAATACCTGACATGAAGCTATATTACAAGGTACCGTAATCAAAACAGTCTGGTACTGGTATAAGAACAGACACATAGATCAATGGAACCCAATAGAGAGCCCAGAAATAAACCCATGTCTCTATGGTGAATTAATATTCGACAAAAGGGACAGAAGCATAAAATGGAGTAAAAATAGTCTCTTCAAAAAATGGTGTTGGGAGAGCAGGACAGCTACATGCAAAAAAATGAAATTCGACCACGAGCTTACACCACACACAAAAATAAACTCAGGATGGATAAAAGATTTGCATACAAATTGTGACACCATAAAAGTCCTAAAGGAGAACATAGGCAGGGAAATCTCAGATATTCCATGAAGCAATATTTTCACCGATATGTCCCCTAGAGCAAGCGACATAAAGGAAAGAATAAACAAATGGGACTTCATCAAAATAAAAAGCTGCTGCACAGCTAAAGAAAACATCAGCAAAATGAAAAGGGAACCAACTGTATGGGAAAATATATTTGCCAATGATACCTCGGACAAGGATTTGATCTCCAAAATACATAAAGAGCTAACATGACTCCACTCCAGGAAGGGAAACAACCCAAATAAGAAATGGGCAAAGGACCTGAACAGACACTTCTCCAAGGAGGACATACACAGGGCCCAGAGACATATGAAAGGATGCTCAGCATCACTACCCATCAGAGAGATGCAAACGAAAACCACAGTGAGATACCACTTCACACCAGTCAGAGTGGCCATCATAAACAAATCAAGAAACAAGTGCTGGCGAGGATGTGGAGAAAAGGGAACCCAAGTGCACTGTTGGTGGGAATGCACACTGGTGCAGCCACTGTGGAAAACAGTGTGGAATTTCCTCAAAAAACTAAAAATGGAACTGCCTATTGACTCAACCACTCCGCTGCTGGGATTATACACTAAGAGTCCCGAAACACCAGTTCAAAAGAACCTATGCACCCCAATGTTTATAGCAGCACAATTTACAATAGCCAAGAATTGGAAGCAACCTAAGCGCCCAACAGTTAATGAGTGGATCAAAAAACTACAGTACATTTACACAATGGAATAATATGCAACAGAAAGGAAGAAAGGGCTACTACCCTTTGTGACAGCATAGATGGAATAGGAGAGCATTATGCTAAGTGAAATAAACCAGATGGTGAAAGACAGATACCACATGATCTCACCTATAAGTGAAACCTAATCAACAAAATAAACAAGCATGCAAAATATAACCAGCAACACTGAAAAAGAAAACCAAACTGACAGTAACCAGAGGGGAGGAAGGAGGAGGGTAACAGGACAAAAGGAGGGGAACGGTCATCAAGGAACACACACAAAGGACCCATCGACAAAGCCAAGTGGAGGAAGGATTGAGGGTGGGAGGTGGGGATGGGTAGGGCTGGGAAAGCGGTGGTCGGAAAATGTTGACAGAAATAAAGTAGACAGGGGGAGGCTAAGAATAGTATAGGAAACTGAGAAGTAAAAGAACTGATATGTACAACACATAAACATGAACAAAGAGGTGTGGGGAAGATGGGATGGGAGGCAGGGCGGACAGGCGGAGGGGATAAAGGGGAGAAAGAGATGGGACAACTGTAATAGTATAATCAATAAAATATACAAAAAAAGGGAAAAACTAAAGGCAGTTGATTTAGATGTGAGAATGTAGGCAAGCCTGCTTTTCTAAGTCTGTTTTTATACCCCGTTTCTCCTTAAGGGAAACCCACTCCAGGATACCTGCGTTCCATGGTAATACCTGCCAGCAGGAGAGCCTTTTAAAAACCTTGTTGCTACCTCCACGTGAACACGCACTGCTACAGCACGGGTGCACACAGAATTAAATTCAAAATGAAGTGGCAAGTCCATCCTCCTCCTGTTAGATAATTGCCCTCTCTGCACTACTTTCCTTTTAGCTTCACGTGTGACAGCTTTCTGAGCCCTTAGGCTCAGAATGAAAAATTCCCCTTGCATTGTGGTTAGTCAGCCTTCAGGAGAGCCTTGATTGTGTAAGATGGCTTCCTCACCTGAACTTGGCATTGTCCTTCAGCACGTGTCCACAGAATGAAACACATCAACCAGGAAGCCAAGGAGGTTTCTCCAAGAGTCAGTTTCATGAAGTTTTAGCAGGTGGCTCAACAGAGCCAGGCTTCTGCAACTTCTACATCTGGTGTATCAGTTCTTGGCCCCATCTGTACACTGAAATCAAATAAGGGATTTAAAACAAACTATCCCTCTATTCCTAGAGATTCTGCTTTAATTGATTTGATAAGGATCTCTGCTACCAGTATTTTAAATATTTTATTTTATTTTTTTTAGAGAGAGGGAGAAAGAGAGGGAGGGAAACATTGATGGGCTGTTTCTCTTACATGCTCTGACTGGGGACAGAACCGCAACCCAGCCATGTGCTCTGAGCAGGAATTGAACCTGCAAACTTTTGCTTTGCAGAAGCAAAGCCCAACCAACTGGGCTACATCAATCAGAGCGCTATCAGTATTTTACAGGACTCTCCAAATAATTCTAATGTGAAGCCAGAATTCAAAGCCACTGAGATAGGACATCTTAGATGGGTCCAGGTTAGTAAGCGTCTAATTACCGTCATTATCCTATTTTTAAAAATATAGTACAGTTAAGAATTCTGTTTTTGCTTATGTGCAAATCTCATTCAATGCGTTTAATTACATGGCACTCACTTTAGTGATGATTAAGGGTTGGAAGGAATTTTAGAAACACTCTAATGAGATTTAGCAGAAGGAACTTGGACTACGGAGAAAGGCAGGCTTGGGATTGAATGACTTTGGGTTCTTCTAATCGCTGGTTGGGAAATCTTAACCACTTAACCCTCCCAAGCTCCCATGTATGAGGTATACATACCTCATATGTATATTGCAAATAATTATAATCTGTGCTTTGTTAAAAGAAATGAACATAACAGATAAAGTTCCTGTCATATTAGTAAGCACAGTAAACATTACTCTTCCCTCTTTTTTCATACAGAGGAGAAATTTTAAGGAAAAAAACCCCAAACTTAGCTAAGTGTCTTCCCTAAGCAACACTGTTAACCAGTGTAAAATCTGGGACTAGTACTGGTGATTTTTAGCTAGCATCTGGTTTTGCAGAATCACAGTAATGTGGCTAATAGAGTACATTATTTTGAAACAGTAACATCTGGCCCTTTTAAGATTTGCTTCTAGAGGATTAATACTTACAATGGCCCAGGTCATCATGGCTGCTTTTCCTCATCTTTCTTTAGCTGCATAATTGAATTCATAAGAAGTGGTTAGTCCAGGCCAAGACATACCTTATGTGGCAATAACAATAATGTGTTTTAGAGCAGATAATAAACCTGTGACTGTCAGTGAGAGGGAGATGCTGAGGGATGGTCCTCCCTGGCTGGCTCCAGGTGGTACAACTCCCTGGGCTCCAGAACCATGCTGTTCAATACAATAGTCCCAGCCAGAGGTAGCCATTTAAATTAAAATTAACATTAACCACCATTAAATAAATTTAAAAATTTAATTACTCAGCTGTACTGGCCAGACTTCAGGTGCTGAGCTGCCACATGTGGCAAGTGGAGACTATATTGAGCAGCACAGGTAAGGAGATTTTTCATCACTATGGAAGTTCTATTTGGCGGTGCTGTGTTGGAGGACATATTTGTTTCTTTGGATTTTTCATTATATCTAAATTTGTGAATTGGCGCTGTTCCATTAATAACTGTTAATTGTTTAACTATAAAAGGAGGGGAAGGGTAGGGTATTTTATGAAAATAAATGAGAGAAAGAATAGAGAAAGAGAAAATAGAGTTCATCTGTCTGAATTGTCATCTGGCAATTGACATTTCAAGCAAGAATAAACTGTTTCCTAGGTTAGTAAGTAGAAACACCCTGGTTAAAGAGTTCCTTATGCTGGTACCCGAAAGGCTGGGGCACAGTTTGTACACAAACTGATACAAAGGTCCGGCAGATAGTGTGTCTACTGGGCTCCCAGTGGGCTCCCACTGGCAGCTGTTACCATAGCAATGCTCAAGATTGAGGTTGGAGCCCTAAAAGCAGCTGTTTTCACACCATCGTCCCACTTCTCACGTCTATCCTGAATGGCCCTCGCCTCAGTCTAATCAATCACCATGAAACCCCGAGGGAGCTCAATTTAAACACTATTTATTGCAGTGGAAAGTAAGACTTGGAAAGAAGTTCAGACATTAAACTGATCAGCAAATATAATGTTAGGCCTCCTTCTGTTAAAATAATAAAATCAAAATACAAATTTCACTGTATCCTAGTGCTGTATTTGGTTCTCTGCTAAGAAACACTGTCCTCTTTCCCTGCATTAATATACTCACTCATTTAGTGTGAGTGGGATAGTTATTGGTGCTGTCTCCCAATGTTTCTGTTCTCTTTCCAAGCACATAGTAGGATAGCATTACGAATCCCCCCTTTTTTTCTGTGAGAGATTAAAGAAGGTTTGGTGAGAATCATTTAAGACAATAGGAGTAAAATGCAATCCTGTTTCTGTCCATACTATTTATTTCAGCCAATGCAGTGGTAGGGAAAGTGACACGTGTTACTTCCAGCTAGAAACCTTTAAGATTCAGTGCATCATTAGCCCCGTTCCCTTGCCGGCCTGCCATGCTTCAGATGGTGAAGGCTCCATCAATCTCAATACCTGAGTGAGGACCACTTAGAGCAGAGTACCTCACCCATTCGATGAATCTAAAGTGAAATGAGGTTTTAAACCATTGGGATTTAGAGGTTTGTTTGCTGCTAAATAGCATAATTTAACATCTCTTGACTTACACAGTGTATATACTGAAATAAAAATAAAACTGAGTCAAAAATCTATGAGAACAATCAATTTTAACATAAGCTCTTAATTACAAGAGTATCTTGTTTATTGCAGGATCAGCTTTAATAAAATATCAGTTTAGTAGTGTGACTTTCTTCTCCATGTCAATATCATTTGTCTTCCAAGCAAGATTTATTAGCCTTGGTGTAGATCAAAGCAAAAAAATAGCCTGTAGTAGTGATGGAATAGTCTCCTCAGACTCCTTAATGTCAAGTTTCGCATAACAATATTTGATGATACATATATATAGATATTAAAAAGTATTTTTAAAATAAAATATTTCAGTTTTCATCTTTAAATAAATAACCACATACATATGGCCTGTGGGAAAAGTGGGTGATATAACTTTGTATATTATTTGACATTTTAAAGATTATTTGGGGGAAATCCTTGGGAATAATTTGAAAGACACCTATTTTATTTTTATTATTTTAGATAGAAAGGTATAACTTTACCAGTTCATTATCATTTCAGCATAGTTAGTCTGAACGATTTATGGAGATTACAAATGCAAAATATTAATGTATTAATATTTGCCACAATTTAAGGTATATTCCAAATAATAATGCAAAAAATTGAAGATTGCTTTGAACAATGACAGCTTTCTTGTAAACATGTAGTCTCCCCCAAAATGTAGCTCATTTAAACATATCAAGCCTGATGTGTATGTATCTTATCCATTACTTCAAACAGCTTTTAAAATTATGTGTGATATAAAAGTTTAGAAAATGACAAAGCTTAAAACAGTCATATTATTTTATAATCACACACCCTAACATCCGTCCACTGAGGATTAATAAATATAGACATCCAAAAATAATTCTGGTGGATTTTTATAAATGCCAAAGCTGAGACTTCCTTTCTTTTATTTTGATACTCAGGAAATAAAATCCCTTCAGCATTTTTTTTTTTTTTAATGCAGGAAACTTGGAAGTTACCCTGTAGGACGCCTTGGTGGTATTTCTTCCCACTTCTCTTCTGTGTCTAGGACATTCTGCCAGTTGTCCAGTAAGGGGAGCCAACACAAAGTAATTACAGATACATTTACATGACAATTTTCTAATGCACGCTTTGCTCTCTGGTGCATTTTCTAGGTCATCACTGACTATGCTTCATCTGTATGTGCTCAGGCCGTTACAGCAGCAGGCCGCCAGATAGTAAGTGCTGTGCGAAAGCTCAGATGCTGGTTCTTCGGAAATGCTTTCCCCATGTCTCATGCTGTTAGAAAAATCTTCTATTGCATAGGATCTGGGCAAAGGGCTCTGATCTGAGTCATGCTGCTGCTTTAATGTCTACCCCTACTCTGGTCTCTTTATTAACTCCTCTCACCTCTCCAATAATCAATGTAAATTACATGTTTCTTTCAAGTCCACCTACCTACTTCTTTCAGGAAAAGCCATTTGTTCCCATGCACCTGGAGCTAATTCTCTCTTTTTGCATCTTATCCACTGAGCCAACCTCCTGCCTTGCCACCTCCTCCTACACTCCCCTAGACACCATTTTACCTCTTCTGGAGGCCCGAGCTGAAGTGTTTTCAAGCTGGCCCCCAATGAAAGAATTCAAGCAGTCGGTTTTCCCAGGTATGGTAATTCTCTCCACTGTTTCAGATACCTAAAGAGATGAGGGCTAGTGTTTGAGTGTGGCACCTAGCCAAGCATAGTTCTTTCAAGAAAAGTCAATAATGCATATTATAAACATGTTTTGGTGACCAAACACAGCCTCCCAACTATAGGTCTCCCCTAGAAAAGTGAGGCAATTATCTCAATCATTCAAGTGAAAAGGTCCATTTATGCTTCAATTCTCTGGCTAATTCAGGCAAAAGTAAAATTTTCATCTGAATGATCTCAGTAATTGGCTTGCTGCTTTTCTTTACCGATGAAAACTTGACAAAGAAGCAGAAGCTGTCCCATACTGATGGGGTAGGGGTAATCATAGGGTACTTGTGCACAGAAAAAAACCATGAGAAAGCACATTAGTGGAGACTCTGTTGAGAAATTTCAACAAAGGTTCCTAATCATAGATTGTTAAGTAAACCTTAGAATTCAGTCTTTTTTTTCTCCTGTTACCTTTCCCTGTCCACCAACTACTCTTCCTTCAGTGTTTCCAATTTAGAGAAGTATACCATTAGCTGCAAAACAAGAAATCTAACCTCCTTGACCCCTCTCTGTTAATCTTCATTCAGAGACAGGTTGCCCCTCTATGTTTCCATAGCTGTTGTCAGAGTTCAGGAAACCACTGGTAATTTGCTTGGGTCTGTTTCATGTGCAGATATAATGCCAGCTACTGCAAATACAATGGTGAGCAAGATAGACATGGCTGCATTGACCGTGGCTACTCTTACTTGGTTTCTCTGCTTCCTGTCTCATATACCTTCACTAATCCAGTCTACTTTGCTGTCAGACTTAACCTTTCCAAACACCATGCTTGTTGGCCACTGTTTTTTTTTTTTTAATTTGAATTTTTATTTATTTTTTTATCCTTACCTCAGGACTGGTTTTTGTTTGTTTGTTTGTTTGTTTGTTTTTTCATTGCTTTTAGAAACAGAGGGAGAAAGGGAGAGAGGAAAAGAGAGAGAGAAATGTACACTTCCCACACTGGGGATTGCCTGCGCCTGGGCTGGGGATCAAACATGAAACCTAGGTGTGTGCCCTGACTGGTAATTGAACCCACAACCTTTCTGTTACAGGAGGCTGTTCCAACCAAGCTATACTGACCAGGGCGTTGCCACTGTTTCATAGCTAAAGTCAAGAATCTTGATGACGTAGCTTTGGCTTTTTGTTCATTCTCCCTTTTTGCCACTTTTGTCGTCTTGTATTTGGCAAATCTGAACTTTACACAGTTGCCTAATATAGCTGCTTTGATCAGAAACACCTCTTTCCCACTTCATCTGGCTACCTTACTCCTGCACTGCTTTTTTACTTGGTTTTAACTACTAAAATTATACTCCCTATATTATGATAACTTTTGGCTTCTTAGATTTTTAGCTGTTCATTCCACAGGAAGTAATTTCAGCCTCTTTTGGTATCTGAACAAAACCTCTGTTTAGCATAAACATCAATTCTTTTAATCAGCCCTCTTTCGTTGTAATTCTTAACTCCTTTACAATTCTGATGCTTCTCTTCTGAACACATTCCAGAAAGCAGATATTCCTCATAAACTGCAGTAACCAGAACTGAACTCAGCACTCAGGGAGGGGTCTGTCATGAAGGACAAATCTTGTACTGGTGAATCTATCTGTTTATTTTTAAACCTACATTAAAAGACTTTACATTTATCTCTTTGTTTTTACTTCTTCTTTTGATGTGACGGACATACCTCCCAAAGTCATTTCAGGGCTGACTGTTCTCTCTTTCAGAGAAGATCTCAGCTTCAGAGAGAAACCTTGCTAAAAAGTATGACCTAGCTGGGCTATTTGCATCCAATGACTGACTATGGCAGAGCTATAAAGACCTAACATTTTTGCTCACTAAGGGAAAACTCCAAAGGGCCACATTGTCTCTGGAGCATCCTGTGGGCTGGGCTGACGTTTTATGAGACCTGCATCACAGTTCGACTTATCTCCCTGTTCCGCTGCTTTTTCATTATTGCCCCCACAACGTATTGATGCCTAATAAATAACCTGCCTGTCAAACTCTATTGCAGAGCCTGCTTCTAGAAAACCAAATCTGACTTTTGGTACAAGGAATGGTCCGAAAAAAGCAGTGTATAAGAATAAATGTTGGAGCTGCACTCGCCACTTAGCTAGTAATGTGGACTTCATCATTGACGGTATGTGGAGCACAGAATTTCCTCACCCAGAGAGGCCATCCAATGGTGATGACAGGACTCTGAAACAATGGAGAGCAGGTGTGGTGTGGAATCATTGAAAGCCAAAAGGATGTAATTACCATAAAGAGCTCCAGAGCGGCAGCCAGGGGGTCTTAACCCACAGAGGGTCATGAAAATAGTTAATAGAAAGGGATATACCTAGAGACAAGTAGATGAGCACCCAATAAGGGCACTTCTCAGTTTATAGCATCCCAAAATTTAGGATGGATGACCAGGAGCCTAATGGTAATCACGTCAATAAAATATAATATCCCTGATCCACTTTCCAGACCTGAATTAGTTTATAGGCACAGGACCCAATAACCCAAGAGGAGGCCAGGTCCCTGGAAGGAAAGACCCAGCTACATCATACGCGTATCCATGGTAGTGATTGTGCAGTGTTTCCAAACAGAGGCCTGTAGCCATTTATTTGGATGACTATGTACCAGAAAACGGGAGCTACAGAAACATTTCAGTACATGTTTGATACTGTACTAAACTTGACAATGACCTGGAAAAATGAAGCCTTACTGTGAGCCCCATGTTCAAAAGGAGACATAGAAGAACCAGGTAGTAAACAAGTACTTGGTCAAATCCATGGGGTCTGTAGATCCACCCCGCAGTTAGTTCTCCTATTCCAAGAACATAATAGGGATTGACATATTTGACATACACACACACACACATACATATATACATATTTGGCATATATATACACATATATACATATGCATATATACATACACGTGTGTGTGTGTGTGTGTGTACACAATCCCCATAATGGACCTTTGACCTGTGGGAGAAAGGCTATAATAGTGGGGAAGGGCAAGAGGAAGTCTCTGAAACTACTGCTGCCCCCTCCCCCAATCAAGGTAAAATAAAAAACAAGTTTGCATTCTAGGGACAAAAGTGGAGATTAGTGATACCATTGAAGACCTAAAGGATGCGGAAGTGGTGGTCCCCATCATATCCCAATGTAAGTCACCTCACTGCAATGTGCAGCCCCTGAAGAACACAATGGATCCTGGAGAATGAGTAAATATGGGCAATTCAACCAAGCGGTTGCCTCAATTGCTGTTGCTGTGCCAGCTGTAGTACCTTTGCTAGAGAAGACTAACTAACTTCAGGAACATGAATGAGGCCAATGATTTGGCCAATGTATTATCTGCTATTCCAATTAGAAAGGAGAATCTGATGGTATGTGGTGCACAGAATTTCCTTGCCCAACCAACGTGGCAATCCAATGCGTTTACCTGAAATGGGCAACGATGTATATTCAGTTTTATATTTTGCGATCATATTGTACATTACAAAGAGATCCAGACTCTCTCGCCATCCTGCAGAACACCCGTCCATTTATATGACGGCTAATCGGGGCAGGTGAGCAATAAGCTGTCAGCAGGACTGGAGGCCTTGGTAAAACACATGCATTCCGGAGAGTGGGAGATAAGCCCTTCAAAGACTTGAGGGCCTGCCACACCAGTATAATCTTTAGGGATCCTGTGGCCTGGGGCATTCCAGAACATCTGCTTCACAGTAAAGATAAATTACTGCATATTCCACCTCCTGCCATGAGGAAGGAAGCACAGTACCTGGTAAGCTTCTTTCAGTCCTGGGTTCAGCCCGTTCCACGCCTGACTGTAACCGGGCAATGTGGAAGACTGCCAGCTTCGAATGGGACAGAGCAGACGAGGTCTGTGCAGCAGGCCTTGGCTCCAGTGGCGAGAGCCCTTCTGCCTGGGCCACGTGACCCACAGACACTTTGGCTTTAGTGGTACGGGTGGTAGCAAAAGGTGCAGTGTGGGGGTTATGGCAAGTGCCAGTTGTAGAATCACAACACAGACCCAACGATCCAGGCATTGCCATTTGTAGCAATAATTTATATGTCTTTTGAAAAACAGCTCCTCGTACATTACTGAGGCCTTGTGTGCCCGACTGTGGGATACCACGTGACCATGCTTCTGGAAGCATGTTTCATGAGCTGGGTTCTAATGAAGCCACTAAGTAAAAAGATGAGACAGGGCTAGCGGCACTCTATTGTAAGACAGATGTAGAAAAGCTGGGATTGAGCACAAACAGGACTGAAAGACACAGGAAGTTGCATGAGCAGGTAGCCCTGCCTTCCACGTCATCCACTGCACCTCGGCCGGCACCCTTCCCTCAGCTCACCCTCACTCCACGTGAAGCATTCCTTATTACCAGCTGGTGGGAGAGGGAGAAAACACCAGTTTTTGGCGGGGGAGTGGATGCAGTGCCAGCCAGAAGTCAGTGGCTGCTGCTCTGCAGCCTTACTTAGGGGGAGCTTTGCAAGACAGCGTCTTGGGAAAACCTTTAAAATGGGCAGTGTGTTGGCGGTAGAGGTGGCACCTCTGTGTGTGGCTCTGTTAGAATGTGTATGGACTCATGCGCAGAGGTAAATGGCCTCGTGGACTAGTCGGGGGCCTGAAAGGTGAGTCATTAGAAGGTTAGGGAAAAGGAGGTCTTGGGCATGATCATGTGGATAGACACACGGAAGTGGGCACACATGTTGACACCTGCCAGGCAGCACCCCCCACAGAAGAGACACTTGAGAACAGTGTGGACCTTTGCTGCCCGTTGCTGTATTCACTGGCCACGTGGGCTGGCCCGGATTGAAACACGCTGTAAGTGTAAAACACACACTGGATTTCAAGACTTAGTGCTTCAAATAAATAATGGAAAATAATAATAATTTTTATATTCATTATATATTAAAATAGTATTTTTTATTTTAGGTTAAAGTTAGTATGAGGTTGAACAAAATATATTGAAATTAATATCACCTGTTTAAAAAAGCAATTTGTAAAGTAACTACTAGAAAATACAGCTCACTCCTGCGGCTCACGCTGTATTTGCTTTGGAAAGTGTGGGTGCGGACAGATAACGGCCAGATGACAGCGGCCAGTCGCAGCCACTGGCTGATCCAGTGCTGCCCTGATAGGCACATGAACTGGGCGGCAGTGGGTGACACGAAGACTAAGCCTGCGCCCAGGAGCACGGCCTTCCATCTACCAAGGTTGGTAGAGCTACTGCTGCTGCCAAACGCACAGACTGCCGGCCAGCAGACCGAGGCCGAGCCCTCAGCGCAGCGCGGCCCTTCCGGCACACACCCAGGCGCTCGGCGGATCGGTTACATCAGGCTCTGTGCATCCTGCCAGCACCAGGGGTCTTAAAAAACTATATCTATATATCTATATGTATATATGTGTGTATATATATGTATACACATATACAAATAATATAAAATATGTATGTAAAAGTTTACAGTTGTTTGTATGGAAACATAATAATTAATAAATAATAATACAAGAATAAAATGTGTGTTTTACATACACTGTAAAGCTACATTTGTACCACCCTGTATATATATATTTTTTTTTTCCCAAGTCTAATTTCATCTTCCTTTTTTAGCTGTAGGGCTTATGATGTATTTGTTCTACCCATAGGGAATCTCACATAACATTATCAGAGCAGGTGAACTAATTTACAAGAAAAAAAGTACGGGAGTGAGCCCATGAACAAGGGATCCACTGTGCATATCATGGACCCCACATAGATTTGTTTTTGGTCTAGGTCGTACCACGACACAAAGCCACTGAGCTGAGCAGAAGTGGTTGCCGAAGCTGAGGAGAATGTAGAATTCGTAGTGAAAGATGAAAATGATGAGTGTCAGTTGTGGTTCTAAGGCCAGTTGGAGTGTCAGAGGCCACAGTTCGTTCTGCTAACCAAAATTTTCTGTTTTCCAGAATCTTGGAGGGCCTGCTCCCTGAAATTCAAATGAACAAGTGGATCTGAGGGATGGACGGGAAGACACAGATCTGTGCCACTTTCAAGAACTTTCTTGGCTTCTGGGAGGGTTGTCAGCAAACAGCCTCCAGCTTTCAGCTTTTTTCAGGTTTCTCCTCTACTACAGAACGAGGCTCACCCCAGAGCACGCCCTTCCTGGGGTGGATTATGCCCGTGACTGATTGTGGGGAGACTATGAAGGCCCAGCCACTCTCAGGCCATCAGGCTCTGAAGAGCCCTTTATACTGCAGAGCACCCAGGCGGGGATGGCTTGAGTGGCTGTGTCGGGTCTGCATCACAGCTTGATTTCTCCCCCCTCCCAGCTTCCACAGTATTGATCCCCAATAAAAGTCCGCTTGCTAAACTCCATCTCAGCATCTGCTTCTGGAGAATACAGGTTTCAAGGATTCAGTTCTATTCATGATGCCCTGTCTCTACAGTCTCCTCTTAAAGCACTCATTCACTCCAAATCTTACATCCTTATCTAAGCTCTAGACTCACATTTTCTTTTTTTTTTTTTGAGCATTCCAGCATCAAATTTAATGATCTATCTATTGTGTTAACTCCTTCCCATGCTCCAGCTATGGTGGGTTTTTTTAAATCCTCACCTGAGGATATGTTTATTGATTTGGGGGATTGAGCGGGGAGAGAAAGAGAATGAGAGAGAGAGAGAAAGAAACATCAATGCGTGAGAGAAGTATCAATCAGCTGCCTCCTGTACATGCCTCGACCAGGGATCAAACTGAAAACCTAGCTACGTGCCCTGACTGGGAATCGAACTCGCAACCTTCTGGTGCAAAGGCTGATGCCCCAAACAACTGATCCACCTGGCCAGGGCTCCACCTACAGTATTTTAAGATGATAATCTTGTTACTCTTAATCTCTTGTATATAAGCAGGCCTTTGGATAGCTGACCTTTTCTTTGCCATAATCACCTAGACCCCCTACAAAACTTTCTTGTCTGGAGGGATCCTATCTGTCTTGCTCAGTGCGTTCTGGTTCTCTAGTACAATGTCCTAAACACAGGAGGTCTGGGACAAACAGTTTTTGAATGAATAGTGATTGCAATGGGTTTTTATCTTGGCAGTCCCACCTTGCCAAACCGTCTGTGTACTGCAAGCAGATTCCACATGACTAAATATCACTGACTTGGTTGAACTTCCTCTTCTAATACCTTCAGGATATTCGTAGCTCTCTAAGGATATGAGGGAGACTCTTTGGATTGGTTCTTTAATGCTCTGCAATATTTGAATAGATTCGCCGCATCTGATTGCTTATTTGTTCCCAAAGGTAAATCATCTGCTCTTAGCAATCTCTTTGTGCCCAGCACAGGAGAGGATGATTTACTGTGACAGCCTTTCCTCAAGTTGTCCCATCATGTTGAATATAGAATGTCCCTTACCAGCTGAAATTCTCCCTCCTGTGGAATCGGGCACCTTCTCCCTTTCAGCCGCCATTCCCTCATCTGAACTCCTATAAATGCACTACTCATTTCTGTACACATATATCAGCAAATGTATTTTAAGCATCTATCATGTTTGAAGCACTAAGTTGGAGGATGAGGTCATGAAAAACACACATTTTCTGTTCTCAGGAAGTCCTGTAGAGGGAGTAGACACATACAGAAGTGAATCCAGTGAGACTTGAGACTTCAGGCTGGGCATGAAAGAGCAAGTAATCAATGTTCAGGAGAATCAGGAAGGGCCATTTGAGTTTCCTCTTGAAAAATAAGTAGATGGTCATTAGAATGGTGCTGTCAGAATGGGGTTGTGGGGTATGCACTCTGGGCAAAGGGTGCCGGCAGAGGGGGGGAAACGGGACAGCCGGCGAAGTCTCAGCAGGCTTTCCTGTGAGCACGGGAGGCCATGGTGAGCAACGAGAGGGCTTGGTGAGCAAAACTAGGCCAGGGAGGTTTGTGGTACCGAGATCTTGTGGGGCATCCCGAAGAGTTTGAATTTTATCTTGTAGGCAGTGATCAAGGAGCACCACAGAAGTTTTGTTTGTTTGTTTTTTAAGTGACCAATACAATCAAATTTGAGTTTGGGGATTATGACACGATCACAAATTACTATATAACTTTCAAATAGATAGCACCAGTGTCCAGATGTAAGGAAACAAGTTTTTTGAGGACACTGACTTGCAGATAATAGATTAGGAAGTGTCCATTTTCTTTTCTTTTCATTCTACAGTCAATAAAAGTAGTTTGGTTCCCTTAAGTCAGCATTATTAAACATCTAGGCATATGTATGTCCCTATGTGTACACATATTCTAAACATAAAATCACAAAGATTTTGCTTTAAGCAAAGCAAAACACAAATACTACTGAGCAGGTGAATTACAGGATATGGCTTAAAGGAGGTTGGATGTCTTTGTAAAAATATCCTCCTCAATTTCAGTTGAATAAGGGGTTCCTGGCCCTTGTGTTTACTTAAACATCATTACTTGATAAAGGAGTTGAATAGTTGAGGAAGATAAATGTTAATAAGCACCTCCACTTAGAGATCAAACATCATAAAGTTAACACATCCGTGAGATGGTAATATGAGTCCTTTCACAGGAAGTGGTTTCACACAACTTTTTAAGCATGTCTCTGTTACACAGAGGGAGGGAAGTATTCTTGACTGTTGTGACAGCTCAGGATGTAAGAACAAACGGTTTAGACAAAATGCAACAAAAATGCAACAGTAGGTACAACTTAGAAACCAGTTTTACTCTGCTGCAAACAAATGGACAAGATATTGTACAATATATAATAAAAAGTACAGCATAGTACAAGTGCCACTAATAAAAGAAACTTAAGGATAAGACTTAAAAATGCTTATTTGTAATATATGTATATATATACACACTGCAATAAAAAGCCACAATAAATACACAAATTTCCATGTCATTCATAATAAATACTGAAAAATATAAATACAGAAGATTACAGCTAATATGAATAAATTATTACAACATAAGGTCCAGGTTAAGTTCTGTTGAATATTATTGTAGCTTATTTTATATACCCTTTGGCATCTTTGATGTTATAACTTATACACAAGAGAAATCAATCTAGAAACTGCGTGACATACGACATGACATCTTAGTGTATACTGACTGTGTATGAAGTATCGTTTGATTTTTGTCCTCTTCTGACCTTTCTATGTGATCAGATTACTATTGAAATTGAAAATAGTAGCAGAAATTAACTAAAAGATAAAACCAATCACAATGTCAAAAAATGTTACAGTGAGTTTATCTGAGTTTTTAAATTACTTTTTTGCCCGCAGTAAAAACAAACAAGAACAAAGCAAAACAAAATAGTCTCAAAAGACTTCCCTTGTGTAAAGACCATTCCCAGTGTCCGAATGGTTCGACGTAGACTGGAGGATAACACCCAAGTGCTCTGGATCCTTTGATCCACCACTACATTCAGCTCACTAGATTTCACCAGGATTTGCAAATGTATCAAACTTCTATGGCAGCTGGAAAGTGGAGACACAGTTGATGTCTAAGATTATGATCAAGATAAAGATACTGCAAAAGGTTACATCTGTCTATGCAACTGATTACACACATACATTTTAAATGGGGAAAATGCATTTTTGACCAACGTCAAATGACCTTTTCCTATCAAATTGATATACCCTGTGACATTGAGGGAAACACATTGAAATAACAAAGTGCCATTTTCTGCATTAACAGGCATAACCAGTACATATGGATTAATAGTTCTATCTTAAGAGGCTATTATCACACCAGAAATGCAATAAACTAAAATGAAAGCATATCAACTTTACTAAGACACAATAAAGGCTGAGGTTCTTAGGAACAGAGTCATCATCTACAGGTTTTTAATTTTTTAAAACTATTTCTGTACTGTAAATGTCTAGCATTTATTTTACATCAAACACTTTTGAAACATGTTTCACAAACTACGCCTTAGATTTATTTCCATAGAGGTGCCTAAAGTCAATTAAAACATGGGCCAAATGATTCAACATTCTTTACATAAGATTCTATAGTTTTGTTATTTTTTAAATCAAGAAAAGTTATTTTCCTTCCTGTTATTTGTTAGGGGCAGCCACACTGATGTGGCGGTCATTTTATAAGAGCATCCGAGTTGGGAAGATAAGCAGCTATACCTAGATTTTAAAAATCCCACGGAGAAAGGAAACATTTCAGAGGTGTCCCTCATTTTAAAGTTAGTTCTGACTCTGAGTTGGAAGCAACTAAGCAAACAGGAAAAAAAAACCAAAACAAAACAACCAAAAGACCAAAAAACATTTTGAAAGCTGCAGGGTGTGATTGGGTCAAGTGATATAATCAGGAAAAAATCACCGCCCTCCTGGACACCTCCCTTCGTTTTCAGGCCTTGTCAGGATGATAAATTTTAAATCATTTTGCGGATCCCTGAGAAGGCAAGCAGCTATTGTTTATATAACATGGAGACAAAGGCTGGGATCAAATGGTGGGTGAGTAATTCTCTGGAGTAATTTTATTTCACATCAGACTCTCCACAGCTAGTCCCAACTTCCCCAGAAGAAGGGGAAAAACTTGAGATTCTCATTTGTCATTTTAGGGTAAAGAAAGATGAATGAGAAGGTATTTATTTAGAAATAAGAAATTTTAAAAAATGCTTCTTTATTGTAATTTTTACTTCTCAGAAACAGTCCCTTTTCCTGAAATTGTCTCCCGACATCGCAGATAAAACAACACAAAAACAAAATTAAAAATCTAACTAAAGCCATTATTTGTCAAGAGCAAGTCACAGGACTAGGCATTGTCTCGATGCCCATATCTTTATTTTTAAACATCTAATTTCTTAGGAGACTTATGGAATTATTAAATATAATAATTATCAAAGGTAGGGGAAACCCAACTTTAAGTCTCCCAGTACAATGGCCCAAATCACCACAACCGTTGCCAGGTGCCTGGCCCACAACAACTGGCCAAGATATTTTCTTATGGTGAGAAAAACCTAAGAGATCTGGATTGTGTTGCCAAGGAAACCACCTTCCCTAGAGATGTGAAGAATAGATGGGTATCTATCCTGTCGGGCATGCCTGAGTGACAGTTCTCCCTGGAGGCAGATGGATGAGCCGATGACCTCTGGAGATCTCTACTAGTCTCAGGACTATAAAATTTAAAGAATACAGAAGAATCTCAAATTTTCCATTGTTCACACACAGTTGGCCATTGTATCTTTGAAAAGATTAAACTATTCTGAGATACCCGTTTGGCACGACTACTGCCTAATGAATCAAGGTTCAGACAGTAACCTTTGACAGTGGACCCTATTTGATTATATTAAGTAAATGACTTTGCTAACTATTAAAATTTAAAGCCTATCAAGTTCAGATATCATTTTGGCATTATTAAACCACCCAAGGAGCAACAAATAAATAAGTAAAACAAGTAAACAAAAAAACTCAACCCAAAAATAAACATAAAACTAACCTCAGACAATTTAGATATTTAAGTTTTTCCTGTTCAGGAAATTCAGATTTGGATTTTAGTTCACTTCTTCCTTCTCTTTCATATTTAAGCAAAATTTCACAATGATATGTAGATCTTTGAAGTTGTTTTAAACACGGTGGGCTTTATTTATGGCTAAGGAGATAAGCTTAGTTGCCAGCATAAAAAGGAGCAAAACAAAATTGGATATATTATGCTATAAAGTTACAAATCTTAAACTCTAATTTCTTAGGAGACTTGTGGAATCATTTTTTTTTAAAAGCAGGGAGCCAGACCTCTGAGAAGGGGTTTCTGGTGCCATTCAGGGCGGCACTAGGGTTTGATAAAGATCTCTGGTGATAGAAGTTCCTAGATAGTTTTTAAAGAGATATTTTCCAATTCAATTTTCTTCCAAATACTCACTAATAAATAACTTTTAAGATACTCCTAAGCCAGATTAAAAAATACCAGGAGAAAGCCAAAAGGAAAAAGAGAGGTTTACCTAAGTAGCCATTTTAAAATTACAACTGAAATCATTCAGTTAGGTCACATAAATTAACTTAGACAAAGGCAGGGCTAATTTCTACAATAAATTTGCCTTCTCCTAAATTCTTCTAATCAATATACATTATCTTAAAAATATTTAACTGGCCTCACACATCACTAAAATGAAATTTATTGAACTGACTGGACTATCACCATGGTAATGAGTAATGCAAAGAAAGGAATGGCATCATTAGCATATTGAATACAAATGTGGTCCAAAATAACTTCTATCATATTTTTGAAACTTTAGTTCTGCCAGAAACTTTTATGAGCTGTAATAAAATGACACACTAGAGTTGGCTTTTCTTGAATTATAAGTGTAAAATATCAAATAAAAAAATTACCCTGTATAGTGATCTATTTATCACAAGTAATAATAGTCAACGTGACTGAAATCTTTGAAACTACCCCATTTTCCATGAATGTAACAAGCATCTGTATTTACTAAAATTCCAGGCTACATGTTAATTACAAAAATTGCATGTAGAACATGAACTGGTTTAGACTTTGAATCTGGTTGTATGTACCTTCCTGTTTCCCATCGTTCTTCCTGAGCTGCCACTGTCAGGATACAAAACCCAAGGCATGACATTTACTATCCAGACAGGTACAGAGCTAGGCTAGCCCCAGGACTGCTCATCAGGTAAAATCCATCTCATAGCAAGCTTTTCAGTTTGAATCTTTGATAAGAAAGAAAAACAAAACCAAACACCTGCATTGGTTAAGAAGGGAGATCTCATGCTCTGGGTTGAAAGACAGGAAAAAAAGTAGGTCAAACTTAGAAGTGACTGTTTTTTTTAAAGAGCCACACTGAATACACAGATTAGCAGGTAAATATTAAAGAGCTTCTTTATTTCCATATTTATTACTTCTGATAATAGTCTATTAGACATGGTAATATAAATTGTGTTTAAATCTTAAAAAGTTTTTTTTCAGCATGTTACAGCCATTTTTAAATTTTAAAGCACCAAATGATTTTCAGATAGTAAGATGAATTGGTGCAAACAGGGGGCAGAAGGTTGTGAGCGCCCCCAGGGCTGCGAGGGTGTCCACACTGTAACCGCCCTTTCTAGGCTCTGGGTTGCCATTGGTGCATCTGGTATTTCCTCTTATAATAACATTTGAGCTTTTCAACTCTGCTCAAACTTAATGGTTCCAAGGAGATACCATCAGTTTTTAAGCTTATATTCCACCCTCATCCCACCTGACACTTCCATAATTCTAGCGAGGTTTTGATTGCAGATATTCAGTTAAATTTAGTCAAATTATTTAATGCTACAGAAAACATCTGATAAGCTGTGCTATTTGTGGAAAGCTGGAGCATTGGGCTTAGGCATTTAAGTTACTCTAGCACAAGTCAGCAGATCTCGGAAAGAATAATGTAACCAGTAGTCACAAATTTGTATTAGAACTAAGAGTGATTAAGACTTTAAACTTTTGACACTGGTTGTGGTAAGGATCTAAAGAGTTCCAGTTTCAATGAGAGTAAAATCTTGCCTTTGAAAACATGCCAGTGCTTTCCTTTTAAGGTTGGTATGTTATACACTGACTACAATAATGGCACTCTAAACTCTCTGAGAGGAATAAGGAGCAGACGCCATTTGAAAGAGAAAGATTAAGTCATATTTGAAGAAACGGAAGGTTTTGTGCCACCTTGTGAATAGGCAGTCTCCTGTTGGTTTCTGAGGATGTCAATTTTCCACTTGCTAATTTGATGGTTTGTAACCCCAGCTAAGTGAGAGGGCAGAATGACCTCTTCTGTTTTCTACAGGCCGCAAGGCAATGCCTTTGAAACTTGGAACTAGGGTTTTGCAATTTTGATAGACTGTTTATAAATAGAAGAGTGACTGTGTTCCCCATAGTTGTTTCAAAGGTTTCCTGAAATCCTTCCTGGGTTATGCATGAGTCAACTCGCCTTTGAAATTGGCTGGTAGGAGATTGCTGGTATAAATTCGGCATCACTTATACAGGTCTTGCATTGAAGAAGCAATTAGCTGAAAAATTTCTTTTTCATTAGATTCAGTTATTCTAGCTGGGTCCAGATTTAATTCATAAATTTCAGGTAGGGGGCAGAGGAAAGGAGGAGGATACAGGAAGTCTCATTAATTTAGAAAAAAAGAAGTATCCTTTTAGCTGCAGTTCGCATATAGTTAGATAAGAACTGATGTCACGCTTTCTAATGTCACTTTATAAAATCACAAATTAAAAGGGTTATAAGTAGGGTTAATTATTTCATGCCACTCTTCTTCATCATAATCCCTTAGAAATTCTAGTGTCCCACCCCCTTTTTTACCACCAAGGACAGTTCTTCTAACATAGTAGGTGCTCAATAAATATTTGTTGGAAGAAAGAATTGTTACTTAATAAATTCTAGGTATCACAACCAAAGGGTTCTAAACTTGTACAACAGTATCAGGAGTTACTCAAAGAACCAGTGATATATCCAAAAAATCATACTTTTCTGTTTAATGATAACTAAACTAGAATTTTGTTCAGAGGTCATCGAAATGTAAAATTTTGAAGAACATAATCACTTATGATCGCTTTGCTTCTTGATTAATTTGTAACTCATAGTCATTTATTGCTGAGTTATATATAATTGTGAAGATTTCATCATTCTAATCAATATTAATTCCACATTTTATATGTGGCTGGCACGATAGGAAAAAATATAGTTTCATCACAAAGAAAAAATTACCTTTTAAAATATAACTATATTATTCAATTAACCAAAAACATGAGACAAACAGATTTTACTTATGTCTTAATAATCAATGTTCAAGAGGTGTGTGTGTGTGGGGGGGCTGCGCCTTAAGTAAATCTTTCACCGACTTCTTTTTCCCAAAGGAAACCTAGAATGACAAAGGAAACACAAGCTGTTCCAGCCTCTTGACTTGCAAATCAATTTGGCCTGGATTCTAACTGGGAATTAAGCTCCAATAAAAGGTAGAGGGCCGGTGCTAAAACAACAGGGACCAAAGCAGGAAGCTTTGCCATTGACAGTGAATAACTAAAGAGCTGTATGCCAAAAAAGACCATAATTTCGTTAGATAAACTATGCGGGTAATGCAAAAGCAGCAGGTCAGGTTATTGTGTCTTGGTATAAAGATCTTAAGTGTCCTAACCGGCTGCATCTAGCTTGATCCCCATTTTAAAAAGCTTAGAAAAATGGTAGCGCTTTTCTGGCATGTGGGGAGTGTTTGTTGAATAGAGGGCTATTAACGGGGGAAAAAAGTCAGATGGAACACTGTGCTTTCTCAGCTTTTCTGGGAAAGGAAGTAACAATGAAATGATTCCACCATTAGCATTATTTGCAACTTTGACCCAATATTCTCAGACTATGGCTTTAAAAATTATACTCTGTTCTAGACCATATTTTTAGGTCATAAAACCCAACCAGATTCTAGGGCAGGAAACATTCAGTACTTATTATTGGCCATTGCGTAAAAATCTGTCATTCTCTAGTGAGTGGTATACATCTATTTGTGTGTACATGGGTACATGTGGCCCATGTTCCCATGTACACATGTACACGGGCGAGTTCTAACAGGTCATTCATTTATGTAGTTTGTGGGAGATGTTTAGGCGTTAGGTTATATATATGAAACTTTGGAATGGAAGCCGTCTTGGTTGGAAGGTTAATCTTTCTGTGTAGTAGTAACTTTTATCCCCAATTGGACAGGTAGGGACATAAGCTCTGGGTTTTTCGTTTGTCTGTTTGTTTGCCTCTTTCTGGGTTAAGCATCCTTTAAGAAATGAAGCTACAAAACAGAGACCAGCCAAACATAAACAAGTAGGTGTCAGCCTTCTTTGGAAAATGAAGCTGAACTGAATTAAATATCTATCCTTCCTGAAATTGGACTGACATTCTACCCGTCAACTCTGCCCCGACGAGAGTCACCTCTTCCCCACTCTGCCATGCTCTGTGTTCCCGGAATAAGCTACGTGCTTCATTTGTAAATTCTTCAAGTGTTTATAATGGTCGAGCAAATCCGGCATATACGTGAGTCTTTCACGTGCTTGAATGGAGAGCAATAGCCTGTGTCCTTTTCTCTTCGGGCCCATGCTCTGTAGATTGTATTGGTAGGGGGAAAATTTTTGGAGATCAAGCACGAAAAACTAACTTTGTAGACGACACCATATATAGTACGGAGATTCGAGCAAAACCCAATCTTATTAGCGCAAAGGGCTTATCTTTCAAAAGGAATAGCCCTTCCCTCATTACTGCTGCCTCCATAATGGCAGACCCAAAAGTACTGTAGTGTTAATAGTAACAGTTATAAATTTGGCCCAGTAATGGGGTAGAGAAGGGGCAGGAACACACTGCACAGTGGGAGAGCTGCCACGTAAACATATTTTCCCCAAGTCAAGTTTTAGTAGAAGCTTTTCAATTGGAGGACTTTCTTTAGATCCATCATTTGTAAGTTCAGTTAAATAAAATAGTATTTTTTAAGGAACTGAAATCTACAATATATTTATATCCATATTTCTAAACATCCAAGTCTAAAAAACACAAAAAGTAAGTAGCAATGCAGTCACTGAATAGCAAGGCATGTCCATATTTCAAAGAGGCATAAAAGGTGAAATGATATAACAACTGGTCAAAAATATGAAACAGATTTAGCATAGTCATATTATATTGAAAAAAGAAGATAAAACACACTATTTAGTTACCTAAATTAATTTACAAGAACACGGGAACTCAGAAGTCCTCCGACAAACCAAGTGCAGATAATCTAAAGGTGGGGAGTGCATGTTTTGTTTCTATCTGTCCCCTTTCACAAGAGAACGTGAGGTAATTAGAAAGTATTCAATGCATTCTGGACTGTTCTGCTAAGTGTCCCAGGCAAGATAAATCAAAATGCGTCAGAAAAGTAAGGCCTAGTTGAGTATTTGGGTAGAGGCCCCCCCTTCAATCAGCTAGTCACTAAATGGAAATTTCATTATACACTCATTTGTAGAGATGGATTGACCACGTTGCAGAACAGGCTGGTTGCTGAGACTGTGTCTCTTCCACGTTCCTCAGCCTCCTCTGCTTTTACCAAGTTAGGTCTTCAGAGTGGTGAAGGAAAACAGGTCATTTTTCCTTCATAAGGTATCACTGGATGATTCCTCTGTATTAATTCTATGAACCTTATAACAGTTACAGATTAAAAAAAAAATTTTTTTTTAATTTTTCATCTCAAAGAGTTCTCAGTCCCCACCCCTCACAAGTTACCATGAAGGGGCACTAAAGTGCATTTTGATGTAGGGGAGTAGAGTTTAAAGGTGCTGTCCAAGCTAAGAACCAAGATGATTTGCTGTTTAAAAAAGAAAGGCAGTTCCTTCTACCTCCATCTCTGGAGTCAACTGAAGGAGGGCAATGAATTAGACCCTCACCAAAGGATTGTCCTAACTCTTAACTTTAGAGAAAACTGTGTAAGGACCTGCACATATAGATTCATTTATTTGTCCAAAATAGCAAAAATAGGCCTATTTCACCCTTAAGAAAGTATTTGCAAATCCGATCAGTTATGATCATAAAAACGTGATTGGATTCCAGATGCAATCCATGGGGGCATGCTCGGTGGTCCTAACTATGCATCTTCAGCTTAAAAGAACATGCTGCTGTTCATTTTCATCAAAACAGGACTTCTAACTATCATAAATAAAATACACATGGAACGATTAAATCTTTTTCTTACAATAATTACTTTTACATTAAAAAGTCACCATCATTTTCAGATAATATCGAAAAGTAGGACTTTAAATCTTATTATTTCCCAGTCTTAGTTAACAATTTTGCACAGGCCCGATAATCCAAAACTTGGAGCTCTGATCTACACAACTTGGCAGGTTTCACACAGTTTGACAGGTAGGCAATTGTGAGATATGCTTTTTTTAAAATTAGCATTTTCTATCAAAACAGTTTGAAATCTTTTAAAATCCCCATAGAGACTGTATTTGTGCAATGCCACAGACACGTAGCTAGAAAGGAAAAAACAAAATACAGTCTGGAAGATTCATCACAGTCCAAGTTTTCTTGGTCCTCAGTTTAAGCAACCATGAGCCCAGGAAATCTGATTAAATGCAGTGCTTTAAATAGAAGAGTTGGTCCTAGAATAACTTAAGCCACTAGACAGGGACAGTCTCAACCACGGGTGATTTGATGCACTCTTCGTGCAATCTGCTCTTTTCTGCCAGGCTCAAAGAATTTTCAGCAGAATGCTCTGAAATGTGACTGTCTCCATGCAACGCAGAGACAAAGCCTTCCTGGGAGGGGCCTTTCAAGTATGAGTGAAATTCCATTTGAGGATGATTGGACCTGTGTTCGGGATATAAGCTATTGCAGGGCACGCCGCTGTCATTTTCTGAAGAGGAGCAGCAAACAATGACAGAGGGGTTGGCAGCTGGGTAGTGGGAGGTGCCGTAGGCCTCTTCTGCTTGTCGGGCATAGTCGGCGAATTGCTCCGGGGTCATGGTGTAAGGCACCAGCGAGAGGGCGCCATTTTTGACAGTCTCTCTTTCAGCATAGTTCTCAGAGATCTGGTTAGGAGTTCCTGGAATGTGGCTGTCTATTTGGTAATACAGAGTTGAAGAGTTGGCATAAAAAGAAGCATTTTTCGCGTGGCTTTCGTGAACGGCGGTGCCGTCAGAATAACAAAGGACAGAAGGAAGAGGGACAACTTCGGCATGCGTACCCAAGCCTTCCACAAAACTGTCCCCTTTCTCATCATCATCCTCCTCCTCTTCCTCTTCCTCTTCTTCCTCTTCCTCCTCCTCGTCCGACTCACTAGGTGCCAGGCTCTGCGTGCTAGAATCGGTGACTCCGCTGCAGAAGCTACTCCCATCCTCCTCTTCCTCTTCCTCCTCCTCTCCTTGGCAATCTAATTCCTCAGCGGACTGCAGGTGCAGCACTGCAGCCTGGGGGTCAGTTTCAATCTCAAAATTGTCTGCAATAGAATATTCTACGGAATGAGCGACGGGGCCCATGGAACTACTGTGAGCACTTATCTCACCATGGCAGCCGTTCAGCGTGGGGATTTGCTGCTCTCGGTTTTTCTCCAGTTCAAGTTTCATTATTGTGTGCAAAAAGTGAGTCCGGACACGGATAGGATTAAATTCAATTCTACCTGCTGTGTTACTACATCCTTCTTTAGTGCAGCCACACGGGAAAGACATTCGATCCACCTTGGAAGGAAGGACACAGATTAGCCCCATGGAACTCTTACAAACCAAATAAAAATCTAGCACCTTTCAGCAACTCCTTTGAATCTGGGATTACTTAATTTCACTTTTGCCATTACAAATGACAATCAAACTGCAAATAGAAGTGAAACGGGAGAGTGAAGGCTTAAACCATGAGTCAACCTATTTTTAAAACCTATATTCAAAATAAAAGTGAGTTACAGTAATATATAAAAATATGGTGTATATTTTGTTTGCTGACCCCTCCTGGGCTTTACTTCTTCCTCCATTCTCCCTTTTGCTCCATTTCTTCATGTCGTTAACTTTGCTCCCTTTTTTTTCAATACTTCTGTCCTTTCCCCAAGTTCCCTTTCCTTCTGATGCGCACGCCAGCTCACATGCCCAATTTTAAGCAAACAAACGTCCTGCCTGCCCCATGTCCAGCTGCTATTTTTAATCTAAATTATATGACATTCCCCATACTAGCCATCTCCTTTTTTCTTTGCTTATTATAAAATGAACATCTCTGTCCAAGGCGTTCAGATTGACACCGCCCAGTATTGCGTAGCCTGACGATTTGCTCTCATTGCTTTACCTTCCCATTCTTTTGGATCTTGGCACGTGGTGCATTATGGGCACTGCAGGGCTGCAATGGGCATGTACATTCATGGCTTTGACTGGTGGGCTCATGCATTTAGGTCCTGGCTCCCTCCTTCCCCTCCCCACTCCATTAGACTATAAGCTTCTGGAGTAAAGGGGGTGCTCATTTCATCAATATCTTAAAATTAACTGAGTGACTGGAGTCTCTAGATAGAATAGTGGGTTTCAGCAAGTGTAGTTGGACTGAACGTTTGACTCCAGGGATAGGTGGAATTCTGGGCAATCCAAGGGTACTCATTCCTCCAATTAACCTGTATGCAGAGCAGAGCGCAGGCAACCAGAAAGAACTTGCCCTGTTGGCCACCTTATCCAAAAGCGGGGAATCTTCTGTGCTACAGAGGAGAAGGCATACTCTCACACGGTCGTCTTAGTCCCAATAAAAAGTAGTAGCAGGTGTCGGAACCAGAATCTATAGCTGTTTTCTTCCTCATGAATCCTTTTTCTGTGAATCTACCTCACACAGCTGTTCAGCTGATGAGAACTGCCCTTTTCTGCCTGCCCGAGGTGCTCTCCTTATTAAAAAATCCAAGTTCCTACCTAAAATAATGACACCTAAGTAATCATGGAGCACCAATGATATTATAGATGAATGGGGACCTGGGGTCATCTAGTCCAGGGCTTGGCAAACTTTTTCTGGTAAAGAGTCTGAGAGCAAATACTTTAAAGTTCGTGGGTCATACGGTCTCTGTGGCAACTACCTGACTCTGCTGTAGAAGCATGAAAACAGTCACAGACGACACGTACTTGTAAACAAACGAGCAAACACAGCATGACTCTGTTTCCATAGCACCTTATTTACAAAAGATAGGTGACAGGCCTGATCTGGCCTGTGAGTTAGATCGTTTACCGACCCTTATCCAGCTCAGCCTTTTTATTTTAGAGATGGGGAAACTGAGCCCAGGAAGTTGACCTGACTTGCAAATGTAACAGAGACGGCAAAAATCAGAGCCCAGAGTAGAACTCGGTTTTCTCAGTCCCAGTCCTAGTAATTTTTACACTAGTCTACCACCTCTAACTGAGAATCATTTCAAACCCCATGGATGGATTAGAAAATAGAAACTCAAATGCCAGGGATGGTACGACCTGCTTGCATGCTAGCAAAAAGCCAGAATAAGCTAGTATAAGAAGTGAATCCAGGAGGAAATAATGTCAGTTGACTCAGCTGCACCTTAGGTTGTGTTTCACGTTATATCTGATATGTATTAGCATATTTTATGCACCCATAAGTGTCCCTGAATGAGTATTTATCTTTTCTTGAATCACGTGTCTTGCCTCGCCCAAAGTTTTCTTCTACACGTCAGAAATTCTGTTACATGTAACATGACTGTGTCTTTAGGGGGTGCTGTATTATCTTTTGTCTTTGGATTCCCTGAAATGTAAATCCTTACCTGACACTTGATGCCTGCCAGGCTGCAGGTACATGTTTCTGGATCACAGAACACGCGGCAGTCACAGCCACAGTCCTCTCGCGATAGGCGGATGGCTCGCAGCTCATGCTTTTCTTCCACATCAATCTTTTTCACTCCAGAAGCCCGCAGCAGTGCTCTCCGTTTTTTTGTTGGTAGAGGTTGTAGGAAGAAGTACTCATCTACCTCTGTGTTGTCTAAATCAATATCATCATCGGAAATGTCATCCACTGTAAGAGTGCCAGCTTCTTCAGATTCCACTGTGCCATTCTTGGTCATCTAGAAACACAAAGTAAAAAATAAGAGAATTTGCATGCGCAAGGTCTAATATCCTTATTTTTATACTTGATGAAAAGAAAGCTGTTATATAACAGCATGCCTCCATAATCGATAAGTGTTGGTGGGTCACGTCATTTCTATTTATTTTTCTCTTTAGAGAAGTCACAGGGAGGAAAATAAAGGCATCAAAATGATAGGCTTTTAAATGCACTGGTAACAGAAGACTGTTAATTGGATCTCTTAACCTCCTAATGTTAGAGCTAGAGTTGTTAGAGGTTTTAGCCAGTGCAATGTGAAAAAGACCCAAGGTTACAGATGCCCATCAGTGAAAGCTATTTTTACACTAAGTTCTTGATGGGCAACTGTGATGTTGGAATAAATGTGTCCTTGTTCAGAGTTGATAGCATCTTAGTGGGAGCCCTTGCCACCTAAATCAGCAAACACGCTGTCCTTGAAATAACCAACCTGTCTTTTGGTATCCAGCAAAGCCATGTGCTAGGAAATAAACTTGTGCTGCATGGTGCTATTGGGATTAAAACACGGTTACCCTACAGAACATTCCAGGAAGGAGGGCTTGATATGAAGCAATCACTCAGGTCACTGTGCTCTCAGTAAGACAAGGAGCAGAGGGCAGTGCGGGGAGGATCTTGCTAGTGGGCCAATGAAACGATCCAGTCAGCCCTCAGAGGAGTTCACACGAACCTGTGCCCAAAGCAATACCTTCCTCATTATGGCTAATGCGGATGAAATGTCTCATGTACCCATAACTATTCTGCTTCTATTTATATTTCTTTTCTAAATTAATTTCATCCATCAGTAAACCCTGAATTAGTATTTCACTTCTTGATAAACCCTGAGTCAGTATTTCACTTCTTACTGTTAAACCACCCCACGTTTCCTTCATAAAAAAGCCTTTAGAAAGAGGCTTTTTTTCTGAATATGAGCAAGAAGTGTATTCTGAGGCGTAGCATAGGATTAAATGCCAAAACCCTGCAGGGGATTATTCAGAAAAAGTTCTAAATACAGAAGCTTTTCTTTTTTTATTTTTGTATATTTTATTGATTATGCTATTACAGTTGTCCCATCTTTTCTCCCCTTTATCCCTGCAGCCCTGTACCCCATCCCATCTTCCCCACACCCCTTTGTTCATGTTTATGTGTTATACATATCAGTTCTTTCACGTCTCAATTTCCTATACTATTCTCAGCCTCCCCCTATTTTTTTATTTTGTCAACATTTTCCCATCACCACTTTCCCCAGCCGCACCCCTCCCCACCTCCCACCCTCAATCCTTCTTCCACTTGGCTTTGTCGATGGGCCCTTTATGCGTGTTCCCTGGTGACCCTTCCCTTTCTTTTCCCGTTACCCCTCCTTCCTCCCCTCTGGTTACTGTCAGTTTGTTTTTTATTTCAATGTTTCTGGTGATAATTTGCTTGCTTGTTTATTTTGTTGATTAGGTTCCACTTATAGGTGAGATCATATGGTATCTGTCTTTCAACGCCTGGCTTATTTCACTTAGCATAATGCTCTCCAGTTCCATCCATGCTGTCACAAAGGGTAGTAGCTCTTTCTTCCTTTCTGCTGTGTGGTATTCCATTGTGTAAATGTGCCACAGTTTTTTGATCCACTCATTTACTGTTGGGCTCTTAGGTTGCTTCCAATTCTTGTCTATTGTAAATTGTGCTGCTGTGAACATTGGGAGGCATAGGTTCTTTTGAATTGGTATTTCAGGATTCTTAGGGTATAACCCTAGCAGTGGAATTGCTGGGTCAAAAGGCAGTTTCATTTTCAGTTTTTTGAGGAAATTCCACACTTTTGAGGAAATTCCACAGTGGCTGCACCAGTCTGCATTCCCACTAACAGTGAACGAGGTAGGGTTCCCTTTTCTCCACAGCCTCACCAGAACTTGTCGTTTGTTGATTTGTTTTTTGATGGGCAGTCTGGCTGGTGTGAAGTGGTATCTCACTGTGGTTTTCATTTGCATCTCTCTGATGGCTAGTGATGCTACGCACCCTTTCATATGTCTCTGGGCCCTGTGTATGTCCTCCTTGGGGAAGTGTCTGTTCAGGTCTTCTGCCCACTTTTTATAAATACAGAAGCTTTTTTGATTCCTTAATTTTAAAATTTACTCATAAATGTAATTAACTGTAATTAGTACCATGCTTACTGATCTTAACAATGGCTCAGTCATTATGCAGTTAAAATACTCTGGTGACAGACATCATTTTCTTAACTTCACAGAAAAGGTCCAACATTTAGATAAGAATATTAATTATTGATCTGAAATCCCTAACTGGATTACTCTGAATGTATTAAAAAACAAATAGAAGACTGGTCTTCGCCCTCAAGTACAGGAAACAACACAGTAGCAAGTATATATTAAGATATATTCTAAAAGGCCCAGAGATGCATTTTCAAAAGCTACGGAATAGTATTTTTGGAATATTTCAGAGCTTAAATCTGTGTTCCTACAAAGATGTCCATTCTCTTTTATTAGGTTTTGTTTCTTGGTGTGACCCACAATTTATTTCCTTCCTTGGCATTTTTAAATAAAGGTATTGGTTAAGCTGTTTTCATGTTTCTGGGTTGTCCACCATTAGGATGTTACTTTGATTCACTGCTGTTACCATTTGTGTTCATTCTTATTTGTAAACAGAAGCATCTTTCCATCTGTAAAGATCTGATTTGCTAAGGGACTGAAGTGTGTAATTGCCTAACATCTACTCAATTCCCTGTGATAGGAAAAGCTGCATTAACGAACAGGAATTTACCTTTCCCATCTTGTCACCTCTGGCATTTAGGTTTGTTTCCGTTAGTCCCTGGCTTGCCTAGGTGAGCCTCATCAAGGTTCTGACCCCGCAGCGCACGTAGACCGCCTCTGCCTTCGTTAGCGTGATTCAGCTCAATATGTCCTTCCTACTTAATCTCCATGTTCTATAATATTTATGCTCCCTTGCGTAACTGGTAACATCACAGAAAACTCCATTTTATATCAACAGGGTTTGATTTTTTAAAAAATGCTTGTTATCAGACAATACATGAAATCTAAAAGTCAACAACAACAAGTGATAAACACAAGATTTTAGCAAACATTTGAAAACATAAACATTTTTAGGGTATCATGAATAATCAACTGGAAACTAAGATTTTTTAAAAATTGCATCTCAAATAAACTATAGACAGTTCTTATTCCAAATACAAGTGCCCTTTGAAATAAAATCTACATTTCTTATTCTCAGGTACTTAAATTACAACAATGTCTGTTGCCCTCTCAAGATCTAGCACAAAAAAAACCAGGAGTCTTCTGAGGTGGCCTCACCTACTTCTGCTGGCTTCTTCATTCGACTCTGTGACCCAGCTTCACAAGGATATTCATTTTTTACATTTTTCTCCTTTTTCCTCCGACTTTATTAAAATATAATTGACATACAACATTCGGTAAGTTTAAGGTATAGAATGTATTGATTTGATAGACTTACATATTACATAAGAATTAGCACGATAGCAAAACATTCCATAGTTACCATTTTGTGTGTGTGTGTGTGTGTGTGTACAGTGTGTGTGTGTGTGTGTGTACAGTGAGAAGAGTTGAGACTTCTCTTAGCAACTTTATTCTTTTTTAAAGTATATTTTATTGATTATGCTATTACAGCTGTCCCATTTTTTTTCTCCTCTTTCTCCTCCTGCACCTTGTACACCCCCTTTTCATCCAGCATTCCACCCCTTTAGTTCATATCCATGGGTTGTACATATAAGTTCTTTGGCTCCTCCAGTTCTTATACTGCTCTTAACTTCCCCCTGTCTCTTTTGTGCCTACCAATTATGCTTCTTATTCTCTGTACTTTCCCCCCATTCTCTCCCTCCCCCTCCGCACTGGAAACCCTCCATGTGATCTGCATTTCTGTGATTCTGTTCCCGTTCTAGTTGTTTGCTTAGTTTTTGTTTTTTAGGTTCAGCTGTTGATAGTTGTGACTTTGTTGTCATCTTACTGTTCATGGTTTTTGATCTTCCTCTTTTTCTTAGATAAGTCCCTTTAACATTTCACATAATAAGGGCTTGGTGATGATGAACTCCTCTAACTTTACCTTATCTGGGAGGCACTTTATCTGCCCTTCCATCCTAAATGATAGCTTTGCTGGATAGAGTAATCTAGGTTGAAGGTCCTTGCCTTTCATGGCTTTGAATACTTCCTTCCAACCCCTTCTTACCTGTAAGGCTTCTTTGGAGAAATCAGCTGATAGTCTGATGGGAACTCCTTTGTAGGTAACTGTCTCCTTTTCACTTGCTGCTTTTAAGATTCTCTCCTTATCTTTAATCTTGGGTAATTTAATTATGATGTGTTTTGGTGTGTTTTTTCTTGGATCCAACTTCTTTGGGACTCTCTGAGAGTCCTGGACTTGCATGTCTTTCGTTCCTTTGCCAGATTTGGGAAGCTTTCTTTCATTATTTGTTGAAATCAGGTTTCAATTTCTTACTCTTCCTCTTCTCCTTCTGGCGCCCCTATGATTCAGATGTTGGAACGTTTAAAGTTGTCCCAGTGGTTCCTAAGCCTCTCTTCGTTTTTCTGAATTCTTGTTTCTTCATTCTGTTCCAGTTGGATGTTTATTTCTTCCTTTTGTTCCAAATTGTTAATTTGAGTCCCAGTTTCCTTCCCTTCACTGTTGGTTCCCTGTATATTTTCCTTTATTTTACCATGTATAGCCTTCATTTCTTCCTTTATTTTGCAACCAAACTCAATCAATTATGGGAGCATTCTGATTACCAGTGTTTTGAACTCTGCATCTGATAGGCTGTCTATCCCCTCGTCACTTAGTTCTTTTTCTGGAGTTTTGATCTGTTCTTCCATTCGGGCCATATTTCTTTGTCTCAGTGCACGTGTTACTTTGTAAAGGGCGGAGACTTAGGTAATCGCCAGGGCAGGACGACCCACCTGGCTGTGTTGTGGCACTGTCTGTGTGGGAGAGGTCTGAGAGGGAACAATGCCACTTGCTTGGTTCTCACCCACTTTCCATCACTCCCCTCTCTTCCCACAAGTGGACTGTGCCCTTTCCGGTGCTGATTCCTGGGTGGGTGGGTTTGTGTATATTCTAGGACCCCGGAGGCCCCTCCAGTGGACTCTCCTGTGAGACTGGGAGTTTCTCCCACCGCCCCAACCCCAACAGGTTTTTACAGTCAGAGGCTTTGAGGTTTTAGTTTCCCCATGCCGGAACCTTGGGTTGTGCAGTTTCCCTGGCTCCACAGTTGTTCCTCCTGGCTTATCCAGACGGGAATGTGGGGTATCTGGGTCCGCCAGCCGCAGGCCTGCCACGTGTCCTCTCCGCCTGGTTGCTCATCTCCGTCCTCCTGCCAGTCTGGATGAATGCTTCTTCTTTAGCTCCTTGGCTGTCGGACTTACATACAGTAGATCTTCTGGCAGTTCTGGCTGTTTTTTTGTTTTTAAATTTGTTGTTATCCTTGTTTTTGTTGTTCAAGGAAGCGAAGTGTACCTCCATCTTGGCCAGAACTCCCTTCTCTTAGCAACTTTAAAGTGTATCATACTATAATCACCCTGCTGTAAATTGTAGCTCCAGAACTAATTTAATCCCCTGGTAGTCACCATGCTACCCTCCATTTCTGCAAGTTCTGCTTTTTCAGATGCCTGATATGAATGAGATCATACAGTATTTGTCTTTTTCTGTCTGACATATTTCACTTAGCATGTTGCAAATGGCAGGACAGTCCTCCTTATCATGGCCAAATAATATTCCATTATAGATAACATAACTTCTCTTTTGACATGAATGTTGCCTTTAAATGTCTTTACCCTATCTCAAAATAGGCATTTAATTTTCAGACTTTAGTGCATTAGATGCAGCCTCCTTATGTTTATACATCAATGGGGATCAGATTATTTGTGACCTTTCCAAAACGTGCTTCAAGAATCCAATTCTCTGACCCTTATTTTAGTACGCTTTTCCCTGTATCTCACAGATGGAGTTCAAGTTTCTGACAGTACCTAATGTAGTGCTGGGGACTCTAACATGAAATCCAAAATAATCTGTGTAAAAATCTCTTCTGTTAACAAAATAAAAGTGTACAGAGTAATCAGCACATTCAAAGGAGTGCTCTGTTTTGAGACAGACATCCCAGAAGGCAACCTGGTACTTGGACCATTTCTAGTTCAGTACTCTTTCCTCCAAATAATGTTTCCTTCTTATTTGCTCAAAGAAAGCTTGCCAAAAAATGGGGTTTAAGGAGATGACCAACTCATCCTCACCCTCAAACCTGCTTTTACTCCTGTGTATGTGTGTTTGGGAAAAAGGAGAGGTTGGGGGTAGGGGTGAAAGAGAGGTGGGAGAATGTGACACAAGAATAATATTAATAATGACAGTTTTAGAATCTGTGTGCTAGGCACCGTTCTGAAGACTTTACCTGTATTAACTCATTTCACATCATAAAAATCTCATGAGATATACATCGTCATTATATCCAGTTAACTGATGAGGAAACCGAGGCCTAGGAATGCTAAATAACTTGCCTAAGATCGCAAGTAGTTAGGACATACACTAAGTCACGGCCTAGATATCTGACTCTACAACTCGTGCTCTTAACTGCCATAATAATTACATACATACACTGTTTTGCTATATTTAACATATACTGAATAGTTTGTGGTGCTTATGTTGTATTAGGCATTACGTGTATCAGTGTATAAGACATAAGCCTTGATCTCAAGGGACTGGAGTAAAGGGATGAGAAATCAAGTAATTTCAATCCAGTTCATAAGGATTTCCTAGCTGAGGGTAAACAGAGGACATTTGAGAATATTTAGAAGGAGCATCTAAAGGTGAGATGGGTGGTGGGGTAAGGAGGAAAGACCTTCCTCTAAGCTTAACTCTGAAGATGGAGTCACAGTTAGATGAACTAGTGGAGGCCGAAAGCATTCCACACTGAGCAATAATAATGTCCAAGGCCTCAGGTGAGTCACAGCATGAGGCACTCGCTGTCTCCAGGCGGTCCAGATGTCTGGACTTACATGGGATCCCTTCCTGTCTTGGTCCATAAGCAAAGGCGAAAAAGCACATAAAGGGCAGACCTTCAGAGAGCAGCTCCTCTGTTCCACCGCCTTAGCCATCTTGTGGGTGATAAATAATAACAATTCGTGATTTAATTCGATGATCTTCATCTTATTACATATTTATCCTATATAGGTGCACATTTATTTATATGATATTATATGGGGATGATCTCATGGTCAAGGGCTCTGGTCTGCGTGTGTGTGCTCATTTTGTTCAATGGTGACACTTAACATTGGACTATGTAAATTCATCCAGATTCACTCTACAAAGGAAAAGACTGTAACTTTTTTTAAACAGATAGAATGGAAACATCTTAATTTTGCAAATCTGTCTGACATGTACCGACAAGTCTGAGTAAATAGTTCCCAAAGCCCAACAAAGTAAAATCTTTGTCCATCTAAATACACTTGAGGGATGGGACACATTGCTATCAGAGTCAGTGAAATGACTCTGAACCTGTTCTGGGTCAAGTACAAGACGGACGCGAAAGAAAATAAACTTTCAATCTTTTTTCCTTCATATCATACAGTGGGTGAATTCCACTATAAATTTCAATGCAATGCAATTTTTGGTGAATCAATTGCCTGAAAATAATCAAAATGATTATGAGAGAGAAACAATACTGAAAACATGAAATGACTAAAATGCTAAAACAAAACAAAACCCTACAAAAATAAAAACATTTATTTTTAGTAGTTGAAAGGTATCCTTATTAACAAAATCTCCTAGTTGTTATAAAGTTATTTGCATAGGTAAAAATTATAATGAAAATAAGAATGTGAAAAAGTAATTTAATTTCAGAAATACTACTGCCTATCGTGATGATGATAATGTTGAGAATGGCCAACCTACCGTATATTGGAAAAACAGGCACTGAGCTCCGTGCTTTATATAAATTACCTCACCTAATTTGCAAACAATCTTATGGAGTATTTTTTTTAATAGTTGAGGAAATTGGAGCCTTGAGGAGATAATTTGCCAAAGTCTAGCTACATAGCCAATCAGTGATTGTACTGAGAATCAGGACTATCTGATGCCAAGCTTGAGCAAGTTTTGCAAGACTAGTTTGGAACAAAAACCCTTAAGGGTAACAGAAAAATGGTTTACAAGGAAGGATGTAGTTGCAGCCAAACTCCAAGAGCTCACCTCGGTGTCGTAAGGCAGGAGACAAATGAGCAGGATGAGCTCCCTTAGAATGAGCTCATTCAGAAATGAAAAATGTGATTTAGACACAGAGAAAAAGAGCTCAAGGTGAAGAAGACAGGAAGTGAGCTGAAGATATGACCACCTTATCAGTTACTGTTTCTTTTGGTTACTTAATTTGTGGGCACGTGGAGATGGCCTTTCTAATAAGAGACACCAGAAGAAGCTGGCCCAAGTGACAGCTACCACTGTTGAACTAGTGTGTTCCTCTTGATTTTTTCAGCTGACTTTTACAAATATGCCCTGCCCTGCATTTAGTTAGCATAGTAGGTCGCCTAATTTTGGAATAATATATTAGGTTTGGTGGTTGGTTTCAAGTATATATTTCCCATGTAATGTGAACACAATGAGAATGGTGGCCACATTTGTCTTGCTCATCACTGTATCCTCAGCACCTTGTTAACTGCAATCCCCACAGTAACTGATTAATAAATATTCTTTTTTTAAATCCCTCACCTGAGGTTTAGAGAAGGAGGAAGGGTGGGTGGGTGAGAGTGAGTATGGGAGGGGGGAGAGAGAGAGAGAGAGAGAGAAAGAGAGAGAGAGAGAGAGAGAGAGAGAGAGACATCGATTGGTTGACTTCAGGTATGTGCCCCAACTAGGGATTAAAGCCACAGCATTTTGGTGTATGAGATGACCCTCCAATCATTTAAAACTGCATAAATGGACTGGGCTATACTGTCAGCCACTGTGTACTAGGTACTGGAGTTTACATATGCATGACAGTTCTGCCATCTAAGGCGCCTCTAGTCTGCTAGGGAGATGACCAGCTAATAAATATGATGTAGTATGGTTAAGTACAATAAAATATATGTGCAAATTATAGAATTAACAGGGAGGAGGAAATGATAGACAAATTAAATGGAAGGGTAGATATAAAGGTACAATGCAGAATTACCTCCTTCCCATTCTGACTTTATAGTCCCTGTCAAGGGCAAAAACCTTTAAACCAGTAATAGGTAAGTAGATATGATAGGAAGGATTTAACGTAGAGAAGAGGTGGGAGACAGTGAAAGAGTACTCAGCTATGTAAGAATCCCTAAGCCCAGTGAAAGAGTACTCAGCTATGTAAGAATCCCTAAGCCCAGGAAATTTGTTGTAGAGCAAGGAAAAAGCTCAGTCTAATATCTGTCAAAAGTCATGGAGAAAGAAATCAAAAGATAATCACAATGAGAATGAATTGTTTTTTTTTTAAAGAGCTAATTCTAAATAATATTCTAGAAGAGATTATTTAAACAGATGGTCTCTACACATGAAAAAGAGAAGAGTGACCATTAGAGTATTGCTTGGACTTAGTAGAGTGTCCATATATCAAATTACAGTCCATGTAGAGCCTTAACATATAAATATGAAATATAAAAGCTAGACAAAAAGATGAAAGTGGGAGTGTGGTGCACAGAGCCCTGACCTCATGGAACAAAACTGGAAACCACTGATCTAGTCCTGAGATTCTCAGACAAAATTTCTTATGGTCTACACATGGAACAATGGAACGTGAGCTGAATAATAAGGGTATGGTTGGAAACATGGATCTTCAGTTAGTCGAACAGCTGAAAGTGTGTCTAAGTACAGGGACGCTGAGCTCTTTGGCACTACCAGAGAGGCGGGAATGAGGGATGTGGCACAGGCACACCTGTCAGCAGTAGTGCCTGGCCTGGCAATAAGTCTCAACGGAGGTCAGGGTGGGTGGTGAAGGTGAAGCTCCCTTTTCCCCGTGAGGATCACTACTCTGAGAGGGTGTCCTGAACTTGGCCCTCTGATGGGAAGTACAGTTTTAAAATCATGTCCTGGATGAGCACCTAGAAGGCACACTTGATTACATCTTCAAATGATAAGATCAGATTTATTTAAATTAAAAAAAAGAAACAACTTTACTGATTGCTCTCTAGATACCATGTCCAGCAGTAAAGAAGAGTCGTCCCTGGGGATATTACAAAGTTTGATTTACTCTTATAGAATAATACACACCTGGCTTATCTGGGTCTTGTTTGGCTGCTTGTTTTTTGTTTGTTTTTTTACTTACTACCAGCTTAATGTGAGTAAATTAATCAAGTTCCTGAAATCTACAGTAACTTGAGTGTATACCCACGCATAGGACAGCCACAGCTTGGGACAGAATAATGAAACATTCCTATATGCTGGATAGGTCCCGTCTGGAGTGCCATGTGTAGATCCAGTATCATATTTTGAGATGGACATAAATATACAGCATTACATCCAAAGGGAGGTAACCAGGGCAATAAAGTATCTGAAAACCATGTCCTAGGAAGATTAGTGGAAAGACCTACAGATGTTTAACCCTATAGAACACAAAAACATGGAACCCGCATAACCTACCGTCAAACACTTTTGCATGTCCATCAACACTTTTAAAACCCTGGGGGTCTGAATAATAGGGACAAAATTTATCCTGTGTACCTAGAGGGCAGAATTGGTGTCAAAAGGTATAATTAGATGGGAGTAGGTTGGTCCATATAAAAAAGTTTTCTAACAATTAAAACTGCATAAATGGAATGGGCTACCTCAAAAAGCAGAGTCTCCAGTTGTTTGAAATAAGAGGCTGGATAGACAAATACCTATTTGTTTATCCAAACACATATACGGTGTCTATTTCATGGAAGGAATTCCTGATTTGGTGGTATGAGCTGGATAGATTACCTAGTCACTAAAGTCTCTGATAAATAAAAGGAAAACATTCACATCATTTGGCTATTCAGTCAAATCTTACAATATAATTCTTCCGTTTATTAGCTGTTAATTGCAGGTGGCAAACTGGAACCGATTTAATTACGCCTCAATGAATGGGGAATGTTTGGTTGTTTTGTCGCCTTATAAGAATTTTAACAACCAGAATTTTCAATGAGTACTTGGCTTACATATCACCACAAAAGTCACCAGAAAGAATAATAATATCAACACGTAAGACATATAAACTTTTCATATATTCCTTTATCATCCCTTCTGGTTTAGACAAACAGTGCTGCCTTTAGCGGTGGCTAATAAGTCAAATAAACCCAACAGTGCGCCGGGAAATATTTAACAGTTGGATCTTTCTCTTAAAAAAAAAAGTTCTAACTTGTTGTGCTTGTCAAGCCCCATGGTGTAAATAATCCCCCAACATGGCAGATTTTAAGCTACCATGGGGGAGATATGTCATGTGTCCAATACACGTTAGAGAGCATCTTTTGCAACTTGGCTGTAGTATGCCACTAGGTGTAGCCCACAGTTTAGTCCGGAGAATCGGTTCAATTGATTTCAAGATAAAGATCAATGTTTATTGCATATGAAGCATGTAAAGATTTGATTATATATGCATAATTATTCCATTTAAATTAAAATACTAGAAATATTATGAAAGAACACATTCTTAAATGTATCGCATTTGCCCAGGGCTGACAGCCAGTCTCTCGGTCTCCATCACTTTGGTTAAGCATATTTTCTCTGTACGTGTCAAAATAGGCTGTGCATATGACATGGCAAGTATATGCAGTATTAAAGTTTTCCATTTGGTGTTGGGCTAGGCCTCCGTTTGGGGTGTATTCTGGAAGCACAGGTTGTAAGTGTGCTCTTCAGTAATCTCTGCGGCATTTAACAGAGAAGTTCTGTAGGGATAAGTGGAGTTAAAAAATACCACGACCAATAGAATTTGACCCATTCAGTAAAGAACTGTAGTATGAGGAAATAGTTAAAAAGCACATTAAAAAATTTGGAAAGTGTAGGTTTGAGATAATAGCCTGTGTCTAACATCTCTCACACACCCCTAATCCCTTGTATCTCTTGGGGCATTTACGATCTTCACCTTAAGGTTAGTTAAATCACAGAGCTGTTGTGGATACAAGGATACAAGGACAGGGCTGGGGTGAAAATGGAGAACTGTAATGTTGCATGGGTAAGTCACTAAATGAATAAAACCCAGTCATAAATGGAAGATTTGGGGTGAAGAAGATTTAGATAGAACTTTTTAAACATTGATGACTAAAGGAAGAATTATCATCTGGCAACTCTTTTTATGAGGAAAGAGAGCAAACAACTAAGCATTCTTCAAGGAACACCTGACCAAGAAACTGAGAAGAGGGTATAACCCTGGAGAGACACTGGAAATGATACCAGATAGATCTCGGAAAGGAAAGGAAGAACAATTAAGGTTGAAAAAACATTGTAAAAAGAGGCCAGTCAAAGCCGTGAAAGCTAAATTAAATTTCTTAGAACAAGGTTAGTAGAATCCAGTAAGATATAACCCAGGGGCAATTGGAAAGCCAAGGCTCTTTGAAATGTACAAATGGTTGCCTAATGCACTTTACAGATACGTGTGATATGTGAATAAAGGCTAATGTAATTGTTCAACAGTGTGGTACAGATGATGAAATCTAAGCACTTAATTTGGAAAAGAGTATAGTATTAAGATGACTGCATTGATTACTGTGAAGAGTATGACGTGTTTGAATGGACTTGACAGAGAAAAGAACTATGCTCTGTAATTTAGAAATCTAAAGGTAGTTATTTCTTTTAGGAACATGTATTTTATTCAATCAATTTCTTTATTGTTTTCAGAACAGCGTTTGGAACACCATCATCAGCAATAAGGACACACTTGAACCTCCAAAATAAAAATGTTTGTTCTACAAATCTAATTGTACATATTATTTCCAATATATCTATCTCATAATTTAAGAGATGAATTACTAAATAAGAAAAAATTTTATAATGAAAAACTAATTTCTATTCTTACATCGTTCTCAAAATATTTATTATAAAGAAACATCAAAGAGTGTGTATATTTCTTTTTACTAATTTTCCACTATTAAGGCCCCACTGGAAGAAGTGCCATTGAACACACTGGGTTCTCTGTTTGGAACCCAGGGAGAAACTCTAGAAAGACACGGAGGCACAGGGCAAAAAGAGAAACTTCTCTTTTCTGTTTTTGGGCAGCTGGTTCTCAAATAAGTAGGAGGGAAACTACCCCGTTCCAAGCCCAGTGAATTTCCCGCGGTGTTTTATCTGGTCTCCATAGTGAGGGCTTTGTAAAGTATTTGTCTTGTCAGATGCTGCCTTCTCGTTACTGCCTCTCACAGAGGACCACCTCCTGGCAAAACCAAAGTGGCAAAGTTTGTTTTCAGCAATCCTGGTTTTCCTCTTCGGGCCCCTTTCTGTGCCGGTGACCTTTCTGCTGCTCCAATGAAAATAATAAAATCAATTTAGTTACGTTTGTTTTGCTACTTACCTCCGGGAGGTTTATATTTCAAAACAAATGCTATTTATATTAAAAGTGAAATTTCAAGTATCAGAGTGAAATTTTTGGACAGCTAATTTTAGATTTTGGGTAGCTAAACCTTGTGCTAGTAGAGTCAATATTTCAAAAACCATAAATGTTAATATACTAGTGGAATTACAACATAAGAGATCAAGCAAAAAAAAGAAAAGAAAGAAAGAACTCATGGACATGGACAACAGTGTGGAAACTGCAGAGGGGTGGGAGATGGGTGGAGGTGAAAGAGGCTATGGGGGATACATGGTAATGGAAAAATACAATAAAAACAGTATATATTTTATATATATTGTGTGTGTGTGTGTGTGTGTGTGTGTGTGTGTGTGTGTGTACAGTCTGTCCAAAAGGTATCCAGCCATGTACTATGAAAAAAGAAGCATTTATTGAAGAAGATACAAGATACAAGAAACACTGTACATAGGACGATGCTGTCTCAGTCCCCTTCAAAGTAGGTGCCTTGGGACCTCATGCAGTTCTCCCAGCATCTGTTCCACTGTTCGAGACACTCTGCAAAATTCTTTGTTGGAATTGCCATCCGCTGCCCCATTGTATTTTTCTGACTCTCATTGATGGTTGGTCTGAAATCTCTTCCCTTTCAAAGGCGATTTTAGTTTTGGGGAAAGCCAGAAGTCGCAGGGTGTCAAATCTGGGCTGTATGGGTGATTTGATGTTTTGCCAAAAGACGTTGCATGAGATGTGATGCATGAGCAGGTGCGTTGTCATGATGAAGCTGCCAGTCACCAGTGGCTCATAGCTGTGGCCTTCTGAATTCATCTGAATAGTTTCCACATAGGAATGTTCACACTTGATGAAAAATTTGATGCAGATTCATTGCTCTACTGGCTTAGTCATTTTGAATGTAATGGCCACACAGTACACATGCTTACTCTGTGGCCCCACTGACTAGTATAGTGAAGTCGTCATTGTTCACACATGCACATTCCAATCCACTCTCCTTGGCTGCCACATCACATCCATGTCATGCAGACTGTTCTCGTTACATTAACAATGGCTGGACATTTTCCAGACAGACCCTGTATATGTAAGTAATACATATATGCGTATATACGTATATTATATTATATAACTATATATGTAAGTATATACATAACCCTTTATATTAAGTTTATAAAAATATATATGTCTTCTTCCATTAATTCTCCCCAGGCCTTTTTGTTTTTTGTTAGAAAATTGGTCTGCATTGTTGTATTTTATTAGGTTCATGTGACGCATGTTTCTGAATACTTTCAGTACACTGAGGCTAAGATCAGATCACCTTAGATTCCCATTATCGTTTTTGCTTAGTATTCATTTGGAAGAAGCTATGCTGTCCAAATAATTTCTGTTTGGATCTTCACCAAAAGAGAAAGCTGTATATTCTCACTTCTCCACTTCTCAATGACAAACCTAGACATGATACCCACTGGGATGATTGCCACGCCAACTTGTGACACTGAGCACAATGAAAAAGATGAATCAATAATAAAATGCTCTCTTTGCTTCTTTTCTTCTTTGGCTTGTTAAAAAACAGGTGTAGAAGTGGCTGAATACAAATTATAGTAACAATGTATCACTGCCTGATACGGAGGCAGCTTCCTGTAGCTGTGTGGCTGCCCCTAATATTCATTACATTTAAAATGGGCTTCAAAGTTCATTACAATAAATCTTTTGGTTTTCAGATAGAATTATAGTTCCCGAGATGTTAACGACTACTGCACACAATACTAAACCTCAGAAAGGGATGACTCTGTGTAGGTACACAGATTGTCTTTCCCAGTGCCTACAGGGGATAATCAATTAATTTTAGAAGAGGAAGTAACAAGATAATATAACTACTTTTCTGTTTGTGAGCCGGCCATATAACATCCCTGTGCTTCTTTTTCTTCCATTGTATACATAGTCTTGTAAGTTACCTATTTTACCAGGTATTTGTTAGGATAAAATTAAGTAATATTTATAAAATGCCTGGCAAATAAAAATCACTGAATGAATGGCAGTGATTACTATTGTTTCTCCAATATTTGAGTTAGAAGAATGACTTCTCTCTTTGGGTAGGGGAAAAGTTAGTTTGCAGTGGATCAGAAAGGCAGAGGGTGGGTTTCAGAAACAAATCTGAAAATTGTTATTAAATTAAGCTGCATGCAAGGCAATCATGAACAACAACAACGATAATAGTGGATTGCTACAAAAAAATCTTAAGAGACTTTCACTGAAATCTGTCAAAAATATCTCCAAAAGAAATGTGAAGCATGCTCTAGGTTGATTGTGTCCAGCTTAATTTAAGGGACGGTCTTCTTCTGCAATTGGGAACAAGGCAAATACATAAATTACAAAATACATGAAAACGAGGAGTTTTGAAACACACGACACTTCTGCCAGCTGACTTTATACTGGAAACTAAAGGTACAGGTAACAAAAGTACATGTATGGCGCTTCAGCTATTTAACGAGTAACCCTTTAACTTAAGTATTCTGGATTACCTGGAAAGATTATTTTTTGTTATTAGATAGTGACAGGAGAACATTTCATATAAATTGATAGGCTGATGAATCAATGCAAATATAAGAAGTGCCTTTGGTTGATGAAAGAAGTTTTCTGAGCTGTGTTTTTCTCTACTTAATCTCTAACATGACAGAAGAATAGCTATCTCCACCTGGACACCTCCCTGACATCTCTTTAAAAACTCAGGGTCCTCTGAAAATCAGTATGTCCAAAAAGATCCCATCATCTGCCCCTTCCAAACAGTCCCAGTCCCAACCTGCACCTCTTCCTGCATTCCTTGTCACATACTTGTCATAGACAAAGGTACCATCACCCGCAACCCATTCACTTTTGTGAGCCAGAAATTTAGGAGTCATTCTTTTCCTTCCAAATCCACCCATCATCAAGGACTGTTGATTTTACCTCCTAAATTTCTCCATCTGTCTATCTCTTTTCATCTCCCCCACCATCAATCTAATCTAACCCACCACTATCTGTTTTTCCTGACTATTGCAATAGCCTTTTATTTGGTCCAACTCCACGTGCCACCACCGACCACAACATGGCTCTTTCTACTCCAAAAATATTTTCACATCTTAGCATGAACCAGATCACATTATCCCACCACCCAAACCCCATGCTGAAAACTGTTGGATTATTTCTGCTGGCCTTAGGATGAAGAGAAAAAAAGAAATGTTTTAACATGATCTACAAAGCCCTGTCCCAACTCCTCCGTCCTGTCACTCCCATCTTTCGGCCTCTGCTCCAGCCACAGCAGCCTCTGTGTGCCCGTCCTGCCTCCTCCTGCCACAAAGCAGCTCCCGGTCTTCCTGTTGCCTGAACCAATCTTACCAATTCTTTTCACCTAGCTCTCTGTTCAGATTTCAGGTCAGTTGTCATTCCCTTGAGGAGACCTCCTTTGACCTTCGGATCACATCAATTCCGTTACATGGTTTCGTAGCACTTTGTAACTCTCATAGCACTTAAAGAAGCTGTGATCTTATTTTGTCTACATGATTAATATTTTTCTTTCCTATTAATAAGTAAGCTCTGGGAGAAAAGTGATCATATCTATTTTGATACCACTTAGCCCTAGCCCAAGCACTGGGTCTACAACCTAGTATTGCTCAAAAATACACACTTATCGAGTGAATTATGAATAAACATCATTGGGTAAATTTTCCACATTGCTCTCAGAGAAGACATTATACTGTTTTTGGCTTTTTTATTTTTTAAAGCCTCATAGGGCAGTTCTTGTGTAAAACACCCAGTCTGGCCTATGGATATAAACATGAAAATGGTTAACGTAACCAAACTGAAGAAAGGCTGTGGGGTTCTGCAAAAAGTGTTTCAAATGTCATTTACCTTTAGTTTTAAAGAGTTCAATTTTTCCTCCCTGAGGTGTTCTCGTAACATCTCCCGGTGGAGCCTCTCCTGCTCTCTGGCAAATTCACCGAGAGTGTACTGGCGCACGCTGTTGTGGCGGCTGGACATGCCCAGGGTGCTGCCCCCTTGGCTGGGCACGCTCGTGAAGCCTTGCCTCCTGGTGAAGTAGTACACGGTGACACAACTGAAATGCACATTCTTTGTCCTCAGCCGCTTCTCCCTTTTGAGAATGGAGGAAGCTGAAAGAGAAAGAAACGATGCAGTGAACACCTACGGCAGCAGTTTTTAGGTGAGGAGAAGAATTAGAAACTGCCACCTGAATCTTTGGTTAATTGTTTTTGACAGGGAAACACGAAAAATGTCATTATCTCAGAGTTAGCACAGATTTCCCTTTCTTTTCTTAAATCTTTTTCTAGCTGTGGTGGAGGAGACTTCTAAGTCCTATAAATAGCGGCAGTCCAAACAAACTTTTAGGAACGTTGCCAGTAGTCTATGAATCAGTAGCAGAATTTGATTTTTCATTTCCCCTAACCTCTGAAGTTTTGGTTTTATGGTTTTCAAGTGAGTTGCACCATACTATAATCAGAAAAGACACACACTACAAACCTTTACACTTCAGATCTTATTTTTATATTGAGGGCACTTGGCATAAAAATATGTGTCTATTTTAAAATTTTAGAAAACTCCAAAAAGCAAAAAAAAAAAAAAAAGAAGAAGAAGAAAAAAAATCACAAAAATGTTCACTGGCACTTTTTAGATATTTTTACAATCTAAATCTAACAATGCTTTTATTTGATATGAATCTCACTAACTAGCATTACGGACAGTGGGATTTCAATCTAAGTGTGCATTGAGAGAATTGAAAATGCCATGAGATATCTTTAAAATATTTTATTTACTTATATTTTTAGAGAGGGGAAGGGAGGGAGAAAGAAAGGGAGAGAAACATCAGTGTGTGGTTGCCCCTTGTGCACCTCCTACTGGGGACCTGGTCTGCCACCCAGGCATGTGCCTTAGACTGGAAATTGAACTGGTGCCCCTTTGGTTCGCAGGCTGGCAGTGCAGTCCACTGAGCTGCACCAGCCAGGGCTGATATTTTATAATTAGTTACAGGGACATCAAGATGCATAGAGTATCATGGAGGGTAGGGACATACCCTGTAGCTGACAGAAAGATGGTCACACATTATGACGAGGATCTTTTAGAGATGAAAGACATGCTAGACATCATGTAGTCCAACCTTTTTATTTTAGAGTGAAGTGACCCAGGCTTACAGAATTTGAGTGATTTCTTTCAGTGTAGTTAGTTGCAAAACTGATCTTAAATCTAAAAGGTTCCAGTCTGGTGCTATATTATATAATGTTTCCCCATTGGGTAAGGAAAGATACACTGAATTGAAGAGCAATATATAGAATCATGTTGTTATGGTTGAATGGTGCCCACCCACCCCCAAAATATGTTTAAGCTCTAACCCTCAACACCCCAGAATGTAACCTTATTAAGGAAAACGGTCTTTATAGAGGTGATCAAGTTAAAGTAAGTTCCTTAGAGCAGGCGCTAATCTTATATGCTGATGTCCATGTAAAAAGGGAACATTTGGACACAGACATGCACAGAGGGATGATGTAAAGAGAAAGGGAGAAGCCCACGTGAAGATGGATGAGACGGGGATTGTGCTGCCAAAGCCAAGGAGTGCCTGGGGCTACCAGAAACTGGAAATGGCCAGGAAAGATTCTTTCTTTACAACTTTCAGAGAGAGCATGGCCCAGCCAATCTTCACTTTGATCTTCTAGCCTTCAGAACTGTGAGACAAGAAATTTCTGTTGTTCTAAGCCACTGAGTTGGTGGTATTTTGTTACAGCAGCCGTAGGAAAATAATACACATGTTCAAATAGAAAAACAAACAAGAAGAAACAATGAACTGAGAAGAAATCCTTGGATAACAAAAAATAATATAAACTAACATTTATGGAGTGCTTCCCAAGTTCTGTATTATGCAAAGAACTTTACACAAATTACCTCATTTTATCCTTACAGCGCCTTGGGATGATACTACCCATGTCTCCATTTTGAGGAAACCAAGTCATCGATGGTTAAATAACATGGCCAAGTTCATACATCAGTGATGAGGTTGGGATTTGTTATTCATGAGCCCAGGATTTTAAATATCACGTCGCGGCAAGAGCTGAAGTTCCTCTAAGGGAGTTGCACAAGGCTGAGAGATGTCAACTGCTACTGTCTTCCAAGATGATTTTGACTTGTAAGGTTTATAAACAATAAAAAAAAAGACAGACTACAATATCACTTTGGACTTACATAAGAATCTTTTTCCAAGTGCGTTCAAGGATTTTTGTCTCATTCTCCCACCCTGCCCCGTAAAATATTCAAGCCAAGTACAGAAAGGCTGCTATGATTGATCTCATTTCATTGATTTATTTATTCAATAAGTACAAACCAAGGGCCTACTATGTGCCAGGCACTTTCTAGATGATTGGATACACTGGTGAATAAACCAGATGGTGACCCCTGACCATGAAACTTTCATTTCCAGCGATGAGAAGCTCAGACAGAATGAACAGACTCAGAAGAATACAGAGTGTGAGAAATATGACATTTGGGCAAGAATTTAGCTTTCCCAACTCCCCCTCCTCCCTACTGTTATACTTCTCCAGAGGCGATTGCTGGAAAGCAAATGCTTTCAAACATGTACATAATTCTCCCTTTTATAATATTTATGTGTATGGTCACTGTAACGTACTTCTGGAGGCAGAGACAGTTTTCAACTTTGATTTAAAAGCTTTGATCTGCTTCATAACTGAATGTTTAAATCATCTCAAAAAAGAGAAGAATGTGTAAAAATGTAAAAGATTACCACAGAAAGCAAAATTCAACAATCTGCCTAGAAATCTGACAACCTCATCTGTCATCCCTTACAGGAGGCTAGCACTTCTGGGTTTTGGGTGATAACCTTCAACCTTTTACAGCCTTGCTATCATAAAAATGATGTCCTTAAGCCATTATCTTTCAAGGCCATAGATTTACAGATAAGAAAAAAATGAATGTACTAATTTAATTATTATAAACACCTATGACAGTTTTATTATTTATTTCTTCTTAGACAATTCACAGTACTCTCGACAAATTTCCTTCCTAAAAATGTATTTAGATTTTGTACCTATATTTTTAGACTACAGGAAGAACTCTTCAACCTTCTTCATGAATGTATTATACCCCCATTTCCTGAAAATCAGATTATCCTTACCCAAAAAAGTCAGTTTAGAGAAGATTTTCTAACAGGAGAGCAGGGACCCTTCTCCTGGGCTCTGGCATTGCTAACATTATCAGATTGTGGTAGGATTTGTTCTGCTTCCTGTCCCACAAGGGTTTACAAGTCAAACCTGCACTTATGCTTGTTTTAGCATTTGCATGTCATAAAGAGCATTGCAAAAATAATTGAAAAGCCTACAAAATGTATGTAGAAGGAAGGCTTCGAGAACCGTAAGACCAACCGTTAGAAGCCACCCACGCCTCTCTTCTGACTGAATTGGGACACTGGATTGGGTCTTTATGGGCTATCTTCCAGGGCCTGATCTGACTAACATCATAAAATGAAGTCATCACAAAAGATTCTGTGTCCTTCAAGTCTGGAAAAAATAGACAAATTCACTCGACACATCTGCCTCAGGGAATCCGAAACCTCCCTGATGTGCTATCTAGTAATTTGTGCCCTTTGCAGAATGAATTGAACTCAACTTTGTGTCTCTAGAGTTTAGTTAGTGTAGAGTTTACTACCGTGAGGTCAAGAGCAAGAAAAAAGCGGCAGGAAAAAGTATCTTTCATCACCGTTTTAAAGTATAATTAGTCTGTTTTCATGCATGATACTAATTTTTTTGTGTCTTTCCATCCCTTTTCTTTTATCTCATTCAGAGTTACCCACCTCTCCTCCCCAAAGTAGAAGTGTCTAATGCAACAGTGCTTTCTATATGCTGCCTAGACACAGCTCTCAGGAACACCATTGCAGTTACCATGCCAGGGCACACGGGTATCAGCGGGAAACGGTCATATATTATGGAGATAATGTTGCTCTTTATGTGAATTAAAGAACAAATTGCACACAGTGATTGATATTAGTCTATCTGTATAAGTTATTCTTCCTAAAAAATGCTTTAGAAATAAATGGAAAAGTATTCTGATCCCACAGAGGGGAGGAGTATATCAGGGTATCGGAGTTGAATTACATCAGGCTCTATGAAAATTCATGTGATTTTGCTCCATTTCCACACATTTAAACCAACCTGTTCATATAAATTGGAATACACCTTCAAGTCAATAAGACTAATGACTGACTCATCAATTTTATTTCTTACTGAAAATAATCAAATGTGTTTCAAATTTATACTTTAGCCATCAGTGAGTGTGGTTAGTGTATATCATGTCATCCAAAGCTGCCTTCTCTGCACGTAGACTGACCATCAAGGATCTGGGCCTGTCAAGATGAAGACCAGATTCCAGACCGTTGATTCCACCACAGTGCAGCCACCCTGCAGCTCATGCTGGCACAGCATGCCAGTCACCCTCAGTGCCGACATGTTCCTTTTTTGCGCCCATGACTGTCAGTGAAGCCCTGGTATAACTGGAAAGGCAGATCGCAATAAACAAAGCTAAGTATTTTGGCACAAAATTTGGCACATGGAAATGGAGAGTTCACGATCCAGTCTGATGTTAAACAGAGGGTAAGTTATGGAAAATATTAATTCTACTATTTGGGTCTAAAGTCAATAGTACACTTCTCTCTCCTACGCATTATGCATGAAAGGAAAATATCAGATGATTTGTAAATTTATATTTTGAGGTTATTTTTTATTTATCTGGGAGAAATTTAGTAGAAGCAAAATGAGATTGCTGAAATTAACTTGTTTATTGTGGTAAATCCTGGGCTATTAAAACTTGTGTTTTGAAACATACAGCCAAATTAATCAGAGGCTCTGAGAGTGTGCATGTCGCTTCTTACCCTTTGAAGAATAAGCCAAGATCCAATCAGACTTATACACTATTTAAGTCTAGCTTACAAATAAAAAATCTAGCTTCATCAGGAAATATTTTATCTAGAAATTAGCCTAATAGCTTAGGTAGTAAATCAATTTCCAGTGGTTAGAATGATTAAGATTAAAAAAAAATTCCTAATCTTTACAAGGGACTTCTGCAAATTTCCTTTGATCATGTTCTCACATTTTATCCATCTTGACATGACTGTCAAGGTTTGTCCCTCTTGATGAGGGTGTTGCCTCTGTGGTTTCAGATCTTAACCATAAATAAGGAGTGAAAATCTATCTAAGGACCAAGGAATATAGCAGTAGTTCCTTTGCAAATGGAGTTTAGTTTGCTCTCAAAAGCAATTCGTCCTGGTTTTAATTGTTCTCCTTTATTCTTTTAGTTCACACCCTCAAGTTTCCTGCATATAGTTGCCCCAGTTGTGTCTTTTGTTATTTTGCTCCAGTAAGGCATTGGAGGCAGTTGCAAATCATTGAAGTGGGAGAAACGCCAAAAGACTGGTGCTCCTAGGGCTTGGGTGACTGAGAGGCAAAATGAAAGTAAAGAGTAATTGGGAATATCTTCTTTCCAACCATGCACAAAATCCAAATTACCTAAAGTATGTAATGTAAAGTGATCTATTCCAAATGTTACATTATTTTATACTCAGTGATGAAGGGTATAAAACACACACAAATAATCACAAACAAAAGACACCCTCCCAAACAGGGCACATGTTTTAGGCAATATTGTGTATACCCAATATTTTGGAATTAAAGTGCTTTGCATTTCCAAAATGGTACTGAGACAGAGTCAGTAATCATAAGGAAATGTCCAAATCCACCAAATTGAGAGCAAATAAGGAGCTATTCTTTCTCTTCTTCTACTGCCCCTATTACTGTGAAAGTAGCATTAAAAAACAAAAGATCAAACAAAAACAGGTCCCACCTACAGCAATCCTTGTGATGTCAAGTCCAAATTTATGTCTGGGTCCTTAAAGTGTGAACGATAGCTCTAAATGCTTTTAAAATTGTAGCACGACTCTCTTCAGTCTCTAAATGCCACTCCTCTCTATCTGAAAGCAACTAGCCAACTTATCTACTATTGGTAAAGCAGCAAATACATGGAACTGTGTAAAATATGAAAACATACATAAGAACCAGTCATCATTCTGATTTCAGTTCTTCTGTAGAGGAGGAATAATTTTATAATTTATAGACAAAATTAGGTAGTTTAACTGCTTAGCTGTATGTTTCCATTCTGATATTAATTCAAAATATTCACAATGCATTGCCCTTCGGACTAATAACATCTTTTGTGCATTGCAGCTTCTGAATGAAATAATTTAAGATGAGACTCTTTTGTTTAAGTCACTAGTTTATAAAAAAAAACCCAAATAAACCCCTCTCATATAAGACTATGTGAAATAATAAGTACCCTATCGAGAGATATATAAATACTGCATATGAATTTAAACAAAAAATAATATTAGCAAGGATAGAAATAATATAAAAGATGACCCTTGGGGCTGGACGACTAAAGCTTTGTTTTGGATCATAAGCATGCATGTCACGTCGCCATCCATTCAGGCTGTCGGCTCCATCCCACAGGCGAGCGGGAGATCTGCACGGAGGAAACCAGCTCTCTTCAGAATCTGTCCAGACAGCTACAACCCAGGCTGCTCAGCACACTGCACGCTGAATTTGCCATTAACAGCACAATCATCTATTTGCAATTCTCAGCTTGAAAAAAAGGTTTACCACCCAGGATTTGGATGTACATTAAGAAAGCTGTGTATAAAAATCAAGTGTAAACTTTGACCTTCCAGCTTTGATGTCATAAATAATCAAAATGATTAACTCACAGAGAGTAATCATTTTTCCGAACTAGTAATTTTTCATCCACACATTTCTACTTATTAAAGACGCTCCCTGCACTTTCTAATTCTTGTAAGTAATCTTTGAAATAAAGGGGGGAGGGAAAGGGGGTCATTTTGTTCTTAATACTTATTAGGACACAAGGAATAAATACTGTATTTTAATGTTATAAATTGAAACACAAAAAAAGCAAAAATTAAAAAAGAAAACATGTTCTCTTTTATATATAATCTTAATATATAATTGACTTAGCACTAATCCTCCTCCCTCTTACATTAAATGGAGGTTCCCATGAAATGTGATATGACTGCAGAAGGTCCTGGTCATCAACATAAAATGCAATTAACGTTGGCGATGGTGAGCTGGTAAAATAAAATAAATTTAGACTAGACTATAGATTAAAATAGTACAACTAACCAAGCAATCTACTGATTTTCATTCTAATTCTCCTTTTTCATCAACTCATCAAAGTTATAGGACTAGGCGTCATGAATTCAGGTGTTCCAATTCTGTGTTTGACATGCGGTCTTCCTTCCAGTTCAGTTTTGTCTGCATGATGTACCACTTAAATAAAGTTTGTACATTAAGATCCTTGAGCAAAATATTTTGAAACACAACGTAATATTAGAGTATTTTGCTAAATCTAGGTCCTGTATTCTGATCAGTTGGGCCCAAAGCAGCCTGGAAGTTGGGAACTCTTTCCCTGTTCCATACACACGCAGCTAGTCACCGGATATGATTACTGGTAAGGACCATTTTACAGAATTTTGATCAATGTACCAGCTCTTTCTCTTTTCACGCTATGTACATTTCTTTAGATAACATTAAATTTCCCCATGGAATCTTTAAGGTTCCTACAGAGTTACTGTTAACATGTACATATGGAACATACATAATTATTGAGATATTTCATTGTCTTCGCTTTAAAAAAAATGCTTCTTTCTTGTAAGCATATCATGGTACTAATGAATTAGAGAAAAATATTGTTCTGTCTTGATACTGGGAAAATGATAAATTGTGGAATAATATAACCAATTACAAATCTGAATTCTAAAACTTGCTAAGATCCATTATACAGATTACAGTAATGAGCACCTGCATGTCTCAGTTCCTGCACCAATATTTTCAGAAATATGTTTATCTACCTCACCAGAATATTATCAGTAATACCGGTAACTACCTTTATAAAATTCCTTAAGAATCACAGGTGGAAAGCATTGCATATGCAGATGACTATCTCGGTGATGCTGTTAAACCAAATAAAAAGTGTGAGAAAATAAGTACCACCTACTTCCCAGCTTGTTTCCTTAATCTCTCATATGTGCAATTAAACCCTAAAACTTCATGCTAAAAAACAACATTTTGCTGTAACAGCTATTTTCAAAATATATAAACTTAGACTCTCATTTTATTAAAATCTCAACATGGGTATCATCTTAAGAACATACCATTACTTATAGGGGAAAAAAGGTAGTCGTCACTAAACATAAATAATCGCAGTTCTGGCTGCAGTCCAAGGTATAAGCACTTTCCTCTGCTGCCTCAGCAGTTCTCTAATGTCAAAGACACACTAAAATAAATAGGAACCATATGGCTCCTCAGCAGCCTCCCCGCGCTCTCACAGCCGAGAGGGCAGCGCAATTCATGACCACCATCGGGGAAATATTTGGAGGACATGGAGTAGCTCAATGCAGAATAAAGCTGCATGAGGCAGGCCATTTGATTAAAAGTCTCACACAATGACAGAAGGAGACACTTGCTATTCTTCAGCTCTGCTAACCTGTTTTGCTGCTTTTTACATTTTTCTCAATACCGCCAGGAGCCTTTCCTGTTAGAAGGATTAAACAGCACTTTCCACCTGCTCAATGACTTTCCCACACATTTCATCTGGTGCAACAATATAGCCCCATCAAGCCTAATATATCATAATATCCAGGTCAGAGCCTCACTTAATGACAAAAGCAACAAATACAAAATCCTCAGTAATAAGAGCAGCAAAACTGTTCTAAGAGCACGTTGTCCTGGAGAGCACAAGACCAAGTCAAAGATTATACACTTGAATTTTGAATTTGGCCAGGAAGGATGAAACCTGGAAGCTTAATTTCTCTTTTTATGCTCAAGCTTAAAACACCTTTACTATATTGATCCCAAATAAAAATACAAATTGTCGAAAAACATAAAAGGAAGAAATTAATCAGTGCTGTATTACTGGCTCCATATGTCAGCCATTCTAAATTCTAGAAAGGAATCCAGGAATGCTGAGTTGGGATTCAAGTAGAGGTTGGGGGAGCAGGTGGGAGAGGGGTAGCTGGGGTTACAATGAATAATTTGGGAATTAATCACTGAAAAATCAGTGAATAGTCAATGAATAATCAAAACCAAAAAGATACCCTTTTACCTATGATTTCTCTATAAACATACCTATTTTTTAATTGACCATATGTTTAGTTTTCATGACCATTATTATTGTCTGTGTTTAATACTTTTAAAAATTATGAATAAAGAAACTGCTTACACAGCATGTCTAGTACAGAATTATTACCCACTATCTACTAGGAAAATAAAATTGAGACTCAGCTCAAATGTCAACTCCAAAAAGCCTTTCATAGAATCCTTAGGATAAAGTGAATGCTCTGTCTACACATTTCCAGAGCATCCCTGCCTTGGTATTGATAACTTTAGTGCACGTCTCTCTTCCACAAGCCTTCAAGTAAGACTGAGGGGCTGAGGACAGCATCTTACTCCCTGGGGAACCCTCAGCAAAAGGCATACTGCTGGGCACCTACAACTCACCTGGTAAGAGTTTAACTAAGTTCCATGAATGAATATATACACTAGGGGCTAAGTAAGTATTGACAATTCCTAAATATATTTTCCTTAATTTAAAATGATAAGATGACATTTGATAGCTTTCCCCTGAAGCCTCAAGGTCAACATGTCTTCTTTTCTCACTAATTTTTAAACACTTTATTTTTCTGGGGTACTTTTCAGTGAAAAAAAATGTATTGACGAGAAGACATCACCCTCATGGCTAGAGGGCTAGAACATAACTTCTGTATTAGATACCATTTGAAATATGCCATATTTTACATACCAGGAGATCTAACATAACACACCAACCATGGCATCATAATAAGCCGCTATACAACCCGTCAATAATGAGCTTGTAAACCCATCTTTAAAAACCACGTAGTTGTTCGGGGGCACAGGTACCTGAATATTATAAAGTGATTTTGAAAGAGAAATCCTGCTGATAAAATATCACTAATTGGCATAGACTGACAGCAAAAACCATGCCTGAAATTCCTGCCTTTAGCAATTCATTAGTAATAGATCTACAAAATGATTCTGTCTCTTAGTGTTTAAATTGTCATCTTTGCCTTAGAGCAGTGACTGTCCTATAAAAATAAAATCATACTGTTCAAGATTTATTAATTTCCTGTGAAAAATAGCACACGGGCATGCTCTACAACAGATCGCCTTTCTCCTCTTGGTGGGAGAGGAGATGAGCGATAGGAAAAAGGCCTAATTGACGAGATCCTAGGACAAGGTGCGGAAATCAGCAAGGGAGATTTTTAAATTTTTATTGAACCCTGAAAGCAGGATAGAACTGAAAACAATGTGGGCTGGAATGAAAGTTGAAGGAGGGCAGAGATTTGTCATGTCTGGGACTGAATTTACCCTACAGCGAAAAAGCTGTCCTGTTAACGTTTTGTGGATGGGGCAAAAGACATGAGCCTCCTGGGTCATAACGAGCTGCTTTATTATTCACAGCATATCAAGTGTCATGAGCATCACGGGTTTGCTGGTATTTCTTGTCCTGCAAATTCTGCAGGGGCAATGGCGGGCAGGGGAGGGGGTGCAAATAGATACTATACACAGAGTGGGTTTGCACTGTACCAAAGGCATAGTGAGTGTGGGAAACCACTGGTTTTTAATGAGTAAGTAAGCAAGCAAGTCGGTCTTTTTTATTTTTTATTTTTTGTCCCAGAAGGAGACATTACCTCATGCCTCAAGGTTGCTTGCTACAAACGCACTGCTGAGAGCTGGCTCAGGTAAAGAGGGGTCAGGTCAGTGCGTTCTTGGCGTCCTCAGAAAGGCACGTGGGAATTCTGTCTCCCGAAAGAATTTTTATTTATTTTGTACCTTCACATATCACTGAAACCTGGAAGAGTATGGCACAGAGTAGATATTCAATACATAGTTCTTTAATAAATGAGTCGGATTTATTGATAGGTTTCTAATCTTATTAAATGTGGTAATACTTGTAAAATGATTTCATAATCACATATGTCATAATAATCATTTAGTATGTGAAAGCTATATTCAAAAAACAAATACATAATCTTTTCCCAGAAAAAGTCTACAAACTAAAACAGCTCTTAAAGAATGCTTAATGAGGTATTTTTGTTACTGTGAGGTACAGCATTTTTCCTCTAGGTATCTTCATAGCTCATGGATATTTCCCTTCGCAAACATGCTGACCAAAGAGAAAAATCTATCCAAAGACCCTTGGAATCATTTTAGCACTTCCTAGGAGTGGTATCAGCAACAGCTCGCCTATCACATCTGTGATATATGTATATTTTTCTCCTAAGGTGCATCCTGGACACATAGAAACAGCCCCAAAGGATCTAGGTTTGCCCGTTTCTATGCTACAAAAAATAGCATGAACCTACTGGTGTGCCTTGGGGATTTATAGCTCCCGGCCACAAGCGATCTTGAATAAAACGGCAGAGGTTTCAGTGGTTATTTGTTACAAAAAATAATTTTTTCAAAGCTAAATTAACCCTAGATTTGGGCTGCATAAGGGATGAGGGCTTCTTTTTCTTTCCCCCCTACATTTATAGAGTTTCTATTCCTTGGGACAGAAGAGAAAACCATAAGCAGAATAATGAGTATACTGTATTTTTTAAAAGCAGGATTCAACTTCTCCCATTTTTAAGGGCATCAGTTGTCGATGATTGATTTGTTTCTTTTATCATCTGGAGCAAACTCAAATTCTGAATTTGGGCTCTCAGCCATCACCATTAAACAGTTCCTCAGGCCTCCCTTTTGTATACACAGTCTTCAATGCCTCTAAATTTGATTCTTAAGTGCCTTACACAAGCAAAATATTCATCTCTGACCCCTGACAGAGACCAATTTACTCACCAAACATGCTTTTGGATTTTAGAGTCGGGGGAAAAAAAAAAAAGCGAGAAGCAGAATCAATTTAAGGTAGATTTTGCCTTAGTCCCCAGACTTCTGGCCTTTGAAAAAGGGTTCAGTAGAGATAACACAGAATGTTGAGTACGTGAATAATACTGGGAAAGTTAAGGGACCATCATTGTTCTTGGATGGTAATGGATAGTATTACTTTCCTTCAGCAGAAGTTACCCTTTTTCTTTAGTGTGTCACTGGAATTGAGAAAGACTGGAGGAGGCCATAGGTACCTTTGAGCAAAGAACTCTTTGGGGTGGGGAGGTGCAATGATCCGGGGTGTCCAGGGAAGCTCAAGGGTACTGGAGAGAGATAAACTAGGACTTGGTGAATCATTTCTGTGGCCTAGTTTAAAATAGCATGGAATAGATTACCACAGCAATATATTTCCACAATTTATACATAAAATAAGGATATTGGTATGCATGCCAATTTTAGTGATAGAGGTGTGTGACCACAAATGTTTGGAAAGCTCTTAGTATACAAGAGGTGGATAATTTTAAAGTATTGCTTTCATTAGTGAAGTGTTAATTGTATATTTACTATATGCCAAGGACCTTTCTTAGTACTTTATAGGTGTTAATTTATTGAATCCTCACATCAATACAATCAGGGTTCGTTTAGGTAGAATTTTATAAATGAAACCGAGGTCTAGAAAGGTGAAGGAATTTACCAAAACCTTGCAACTGGTAACAGAACAGCCTGATTTGAATGCAGAGCGCGTCCGTCCATAGCTCAGGCTGTTAATCTTGACAACATAGCATCCCCCTTTCTTAGTTCTGGAATGTTCTAATACTCTTTCTGCTTTCTTCTTGTATTCCATGAGCACCTGCTCCCAGGACCCAAACAAAATCTAGAACTATGGTAATGATAATCTAGCTTCATTATTAAAACAGGAAGAGAAAAAGCAAGTTGCCTTATTCTTAGAAGCAGTGAGACGCAGCGTAAGAAATCACTGAAGCCTCTGCCGTTTTATTCGAGATCGCTTGTGGCCGGGAGCTATAAATCCCCAAGGTACACCACTAGGTTCACTGCCGCGTTAGGTCAGTGACTCAGCCCGTTTCTTTATCTGAAATCGCCTAGAAATGTTGTGACGAAACAGACTTTATAAACGTGAACTCTAGAGCCAAAGCACTTAGTTAACATCCTGATTCCACTGTTTACTTGCTGTGTGACCTTGGAAAAGCTACTTTCTCTATGCCTCATGAATAAAATGGTTTTAATAATAATACCTACTACACGGTGTTGTTACAAGGCTTAAATAAATTAACATTTGTAAAGCATTAAACAATGCTTGGAGTATGGTAAGTACTATATGAGTGTTTGTTAAGTAAAAATAAAGAGATCAATAAATCTGTCATATAATTTGAATTCACATAAATCATTTAAATAAAGCAGTAGAGTGCCTGAAATACAGCGATCAATAGGTGTTAACTATTTGTTGGCAGTGTCTAGTCCCATATGACAAGGGTTTTGCAATTAAAATGCTTTATTCTGTACTTTCAATGTACAGTATTCTGTACTTTACTGTTTTTGTTCTTACATTTATTTTTGGTACATTTTGGGCATTGAGTATCTGACATAATATCATAACTGACAAATAACTGACATACATATTGGGAATTGTGCAAAGTCCTAGGGCTATAACTGTGAGTAAGAGACAAAAAGTAACTGCAAGAAACATTTTAGTCTAAGGGGGATATCTTAATCTTGATTTTGTGGAGGAGAAAATGGAGGCTCACAGTGGTTCTCCTTCAAGGCCACAAGATGGGAAACGGGGATCGTACTTGCTGCGGCCCGGCCCTGCGTCGGTGGTCTTTCCACTTCCTGTCTGCTGTTTCTCCTCCAGTGTCAGTACATTGATTTTGTCCTTCTCAGTTTTGCTCTTTCCTTGCTGTGGCTATGGCAACTCCTATCTATATTTCAACATTATAAATTTTAAAGAACATCTTTCTTTTCATCGGTTCCCTTTGAAATGAATCGAGTTATCTTTACTTGCCTAGTCATTCATTTCTTTATTCACCCATGTTCGTCACCATCCACCTACAGGCCGTTCACTAAAGTATGAAGATACAGTTAATCTCCATGATTTGCGCATCCTGTGTTTGTTTAAGGCCCACACCCATACTCATGGCACTGTCACAGCATCTCACAGACACGTGCAGAGTGGGGAGGAATGTGAGTTGCCTCCCACTGCCAGCTGAGGAGGAACAAGGTGACTGCCCGCCTTCTCATTTTCGCTCTCGTGGTGTAAACAAGCCTCCTTAGTGTGGTATGTTCCATGCCACATTATTTGTACTTTTGTGCTTTTTGTATGTCATTTTGGGGCCAAAATGGCCCCAAAGCATAGTGCTGGAGTGCTGTCTAGTGCTGTTGCTAAACACACAAAGGCTGCGATGGGCCCTACAGAGAAAATTCATGTGTCAGATAAGGTTGGCTCAGGAATGAGTTACAGCGCTGTTGACAATGAGTTTAATGTTAATCAATCAACAATATGTATTAAAGAAGTTGTCTCTAAATAAAAACACACTAAATAAGGTATGTATTGATTGATGAATGCAAATATTATGACCAGAGGCTCCCAGAAACCTAACCTTGTATCTCTAGGAACAGTGCTTTGGTATTTGCTAATTTAGTGTTTAGTGTTTACTGAGACTTTATGGAAAATAATTACCATGTAAAATGAGAACTGACTATATTTTTTCTCTGTTCATGGAACATTTTTCTAACAATTAATTGATGACCAAAGTTCAAATATGGAAAGCTGACAAAAAATGATATTCAAATGTTTAAAGTATGTAAAAATGAAGTGTTCAACCTCACTAGTAATCAAATAAATAAAGTCAAAACAATAGCAAAATACATTTTCTCCCAACTAATTATCAAATAATATAAAATTATAATAATCTTAAGTTGTGGCAACAGTACAAAGAGGTGAATACTTTTCTATACTACTGATTGGTATGTAAATTATAACATTTTCAGAAAGCAATTTCTTAATGTATAGCAAAAACCTTAAAAAATCTTCACCTTGTTTGAATAAAAGTAATTCTGAATCTAAGAATAAACCTTAAAGATATAGTTGGAAATTTAGAAAATTATTTACATTCAAACATGTTCCTTATTAAGTTATGTGTAACAATGACAAATTGACAACTACCTAAATGCTCAACAATGTAAAAATGGTTGAGTAAAACGAGGCTCTATGTGAAGGGATTTTTTTGTAGCCAGTAAAATTAATAAGAGTTTGTAGACATTTTAACAATACTAGAAAATGACTGATACAGTATTCAATGAATAAAAGAACAGTTTAGAAAAAAAATGTGTAACAACATGTAGCAAATACATACTACACACAAAAATACTGGGACAAAATCCACAATTCTAATATTTTTTGTCTTGGTGGTGATAGCATTACCATTAAAAAATATTTCTTTATACTCTTTTGAACTTTCCAACTTTTATGCAATGAACATCACAAAAAGCAGAAAACTTGCAAAGACTGTAAGTTCTCTCTTTTATACTGTAAGAAACACATAGTTTTCTGAACATAAGATAATAAAAACATTTAATACATTCATGAAGTGGAATTACTATAAATGAGTCATCTTATACCCTAGCACTTATGACCATATGTTTCACGTTTTCAAAATTCCTTTAATATAAGCACAATTACTTATTCATAGAATTCCATATAACATGTTTAAAGAGCACAAGACACTCCATAGTGGTTATGAATGTGTCATTCTTTGCTAGTCCCATCACAACCAATGTGATTACTAGTACCACCTAATTTGAAGCCAATGAGAATGAGCCTGGAAATATATTAATAGCACCACCTCCATTAGCATCCTAGGCACACAATTAGTTTGTTCTTCCTTTCAGGCAGACTCAAATCCACCGGGTAGCAGTATTCACTTCTGCCAAAACTCCATGCAAAGAGCAGCTTTGCTCTTAGTTCTAGATTTGATTCCACTTCCCTGGTAGAATCCAAGCTTTCCGAGCAGAGCCCTAGTTTTGTTTAGCTCTTTTATCCTGCCCTGGACTTGTTCTTGTTCCTTTCATTCCAAGCCATTTTATGAGTCCCTGCTATAGCCTTGTTTAATTAACCTAGAATCATAGCTCTGTGACCTGCCTATTTATTTGATCCAACAATGTTTTCTGCCACACTTTTCTTCACTGTATCACATAATTCAGCCAAAAACAAAACAAAACAAAAACAACTGACTTAGATCAGAACTGCATATGCTGTGATAGCTGCAGCATTGAGAATAGGACTGCTGGTTGTCTTACATACGTGTCAACCCCAGTGACTGCCCTCAGTCTCAGTCAACCAATCATAAACCAAATATCAGCACGCTCTGCTCCAGTACTGGTAAAAACCAAAGGAATTTAAAGCCAATGAGCCAACTAAGGCTTCATACTCTATAGTTATTTAAAAAATAATAAAAGTGTAGCAGTATTACCATGATAGAATTTTGGAATGGGTAGAGGAATATTCCATAAACTCTAAGTTTTACTAGAATTTAAATATGCATTTGATTTACAGATACAAACATCATATATGTATGTTTTTACAGGCATACACTCATTCATGATAAATATGATATCTGGTTGATTTGCTAATTTAGTTCTAGTGAAGCTAAGGTCATACATGGTTAGTAATCATTTGTCTTATCTTGCATATCAGTGCTATTAGATATATGAACTAAATGGGAGAGATGAATTTGAATAACACTAATACATCAACATTACTGGGAAAGCTTCTCAAGACACATCTTACTGATGAAATTAGAACTGTTATCCTCATTCACATATCTCTAAAAACACACAGATCATCTTTCTACATGACTCACTCCTTCAAAGAGTTCCTCACCTATCCACTCCTGGTTTATCCATTAGTCATGCATGAATAATTCAAATTACACATGAATGCATTCATATTTATCCACACACTAAATAAATATATATTAAACACCTGTAATCCAGGCAATTTCTAAATGGCTTCTGCATAAAATGCTAATCTGTGGTTGAAAAGAACAAGGAAGTTTATTTAGTTCAATCAAAGACACTATTCCAGCAACACTGAAATAAAAAACAAACTGTCAGTAACCAGAGGGGAGGAGAGAGGGGGATGACAGCAGAAGGGGAGGGGAAGGGTCATCAAGGAACATGCATGAAGGACCCATCGACAAAGCCAAATGGGGGAAGGATTGAGGGTGGGAGGTGGGAGTGGGTGGGGCTGGGGAAGGTGGAGGGGGGATTTTGACACCCCCCGAAAAAAAATGTGGATGAGGGAGGCTGGGAGTAATGTATGAAATTAAGAAGCCAAAGAACTGGTGTGTGCAGCCCATGGACATGGACTAAGAGGTGTGGGGATGATGGGATGGGGTGCAGGGCAGAGTGGCAAAGGGGGGAAAAATGGGACAACTGTAATAGCATACTCAATAAAATATACAATAAATTTTAAAAAGAACAAAAAAAACCAAAGACACCGTTCCACTTAATGTTAATAGGAACACTATTAAAACAAAGTGCCATCTGTTTACAAGGATTCAGAAAACTGGGTTATGATAAAAAAACAGGTTTCTTTACCCTTGGGTCTGCTCCTCCCCATGCTGTGTTTGGATATGTGAGTTTAGGAGTAGAAGCTGGAGAAAGCTAAAGGGTTTTGCATAACGGGTGGAGATGACTTAACAGCTCTCAGGGGAGCAATTCAGGGGAAAAAGAGAATGTGTAAGGCGAGAGAAAGAGTAGAGCCAGGGGAATGAAGGAAGGCTGAGCATTTTGTCATGTCATGATTACCAATGACTCCAAACTAGATGTTCAGTTCTACAGATTCATGTCATTCTGGCCTGTGACCCCAGTAAGCTGCCCGGGGCAATGACCAAAACATCTAGATGCCTACTGTCATCTAACACGAAATCCAGACCGGTCTAGATTAATAATAACATTCGGTAAGATACTATGTGTAGACAAGGCAATATTGTCTCCTATAGAAATAATATAATAAAATTAGGGATTAAAAATAGGTATTTGTTTATTCTATGATGCCATACATGTTTCTACGGGAGCACAAACTATCCTGTTTTCTTCTCACCTGCTCTTTCTTTCTGCCTCACTGAAGGCCAATGTCCTTGTCAAAACAGCTGGTTATCGCATAGAATAAAGTCTCAGATATGCCTCTGAGAATGAGAAGAGGGTTTCTGAAGACCTTGGAATTTAAACTTTCCATTTAAAAATGCCTTCCTTTTCTGAGAGGAAAACAGAGGCAGGCTTTTATTAACTAAGATGAATCAAGCTGTCCTGTGTGGTCTTGGGGTATATTTTTGATAGATGCAGAGAGAAAAGAGTAAGAGTTCCTCCAGGTTCCAACCATTTATCTCCACTACGATCATAGTAAACTTTTCAAACAGAAGGAAGAAGACGACCTCACAGGTGCCCCACGGGCCTAGCCTGGCCGCATTGCTTTGGCAGCTCTCCCACTCATCAGCCAGGCTGCGGGGTTTCGCAGTGTGTACAGTAATTCACAGGGAGAGAATAATCAGCCCCCTCTGCTGAGAACCAAGACAAAAGCACCAGGAGGCTCCTGCCCCAGCTCCAGCTGAAGTGCAGGGATGCCTCTCCTCGGACTGCACTGGCTGAGCCCAACAGCCTGCTGGGTCTAGGAACACATGGGATGTCTAGGCACTCCAGGACACACCAAGGTGAACCCCTGGTTCCTTCCCGGCCGAGATTACAATACAGTGAAGAGCACAGAAGCACATAAAATAGCAAGGCGACCATACCAGTGTTAGAATGACTTTCCTCCGCAGGTTATATAAGTCTGCTTTCCGCACCCTACAGTGCAATTATTGTCACCTAACCGGTAGGTCTCTTCGTGAGGTGAGCAAGAAGCATGCTTCCTGGGCCTCTATATTCTCAGTCCTTAGCACAAGGCCTAGCATATTTGAGTAATCCAGGTCTCTATTCACATGTCTTTTTCTCTCACTTCTCTAATCTACAAGAGCAGTTTTGAAAGTATGGGTGGTGTTTCAACAGTTCTGAGAAATGCCCCAAAGTCGTAAGGGGTAGGGCACATTCAGGGGGCCACAAATAGTGGGCGGTTGTGGAGGAGGTTCTGTTTATACTTCAGTTACTAATTAGACTTAACAGATATTTTTGTGCTAGGTACTATTCTCAGCCCTGAGGAAATGAGCAAAGGAAAATGACCTAGTATTCAACAAGAAATAGGGGAAGAGGCTAGTTTAATTTTAAGCTTAAATCTTGTGAGCAGGAAATGGAGTTTTATTCTGTATTCAGTTGGGAGTCTTGGAAAGCCCGTGACCTGGGGGGATTCAAGTTAGTATGTAGAAAACAAAGGAAGGCGTTTGCATGTTTAATAAAGCAAGACTAAAGAAGCTGCAATTCTCAGAAGAGATTGCTTTCTTTTTGTAATTAGAAAGTAGCTAAATATTCCCACGCATGTTCACAAAAAGATCCTAGAAAATAAAATAAGATAAAAATATTAATGGATGCCAGAATTTGAGGCCTCAGGACATGCCATTACATTCTTTCTCAAAGATAGACACTCAAAATCTGTGGACTTCTGGAGGTTAATGTTGGCATTAATATAACTATTCCAACATAGTCACAGGTGATTTAAGTGATAGAAAGAATAAAAGACAGTATGGACTGCTTTCCTATAACAATATTATTGCATTATCAGTCCTCTAGAATAGAGCATCCCTAGGTCTCAATAACTTGAAATGGTATTATCAGATAACAACCGGGATGAATGCTTTAAGAGACATTAAACAAGCTGAACCACACATCAGTGTCTAGTTCACTCAGGTGGTCCTTTTGCAAAGTTTAAGGTGACAGGAATATTTGCATTAAGTATGACATGAAAAATGTTCATGTATCAGATATTACAGAAAGTATCAAAAGGGGAGAAAACTAACATTTTTCACAGGTGTACCAGTGGTTTTCACACGTGTACCACGGTGCTAAGTGTTTTCCAGGTTTTATCTCATTAATTCTTGGCATAGCCCTACAGACGAGATGAAGGGCTTCAATTCTGCAGACAGAAAATGGAAACGGACAGCTGGTAGGTTGCTTAGTCCTGTTGTTCAACTAAACTCCACGTGCAAAGTTCTGCTAAAAACAGCAGCAAAATAAAGATGTGGGTGAATCATGGTGCACGGCATGATTATATTTATTAGAAATATCTCATGGAGAAATAGTCATATAATCCAAGTTATTTTTTATGAATGAAAAGGAAGTATTCTAATGGAGAATTTATTTAAAATATAAATAGTTTTAGATTTGTTGATTTCTAGACTTAGATTTTTAAAATGTAAATGTAAGGTTCTAAAGTCCCATTACAGGAACAGACTGTTAAGGAAAAGGGAGAAAACATTTGGTTTCTCTTATTTCACTTTTTTTTTTCATAATAGGATGACAGATTGGTGGGATTGATAAGAAAAGAAAAAAGAGCATTTTCTCACTAAATTCAGAATCCATACCTAGGCTATATTCTAAGCACTCATAAAATGCTTAATGGTTTTCTATTATCATTAGTGTGATGATGGTCATATTTCACTATCATTTCTAGGCCTGGTCATGCAGCACAGATACTGTGAAAATACTACAAGCAGTCTTGAGTCGATACTTTAAATGCCAATAGTATTTGGACTCATTCCTTTGATACAGGTTTATACATAGTTTATTGCAGAGGTCAATAAACCTTTTCCGTGGAGAGCCAGATAGTAAACATTTTGGCTTCGTGGGTCATTTGGTCTCTCACAACTCTTTAACTCTGCCATAGTGTAACAGCAGGGACAGACAATGTGCAATATGTAAATGAATGAGTGTGGTTGTGTTCCAATAAAACTTATAAAAACTGGTGACAGGATGGGATCGGCCTGCAGTGGTTGTAGTTTGCTGAACTCTGATATGTTAAAATACTCTATTGTTATAAATAATATTTAAACACAATGATACATTCTGACTGTGTAATTGCTGAGTTTTGTAACTGTCCTGTTTCCACTTCTGCCTCATCTGGTAGATTGATGTCTTCTGGGGGCATGGCATGCATCTTGCTTTTCCTTAATATCTCTAATACATTAAGGTCAGGATAGCTGGGCAACTGCCAAGGGCTCCTCTAAGGGCATCCATAATGGGTTACTGAATATCACTGGAATAAATAAAAGATGTGTGCCAGTAAAGCTGGATTTCCAAGGGAGACTGGCAGCTTGTAAATTGGTCTTGTTCCCATCAAAGTAAACAGCTCCCATGAGTGAGAATATAAAAAAGTCTTCCCCGACACCACTCATCTGCTGAGGGTACGCATGGCGTGCACACAAGCTGCTCCTTGCAGTGGCAGGAAGAGCCACTTGCCTGCGTGTGCGCTGCCTCCAGCCTCCAGGCGGCTGCCCGAAGTCACAGTCACTGGGAGCGGAAATTCTGAACGTGTGTGATGCCTGGCATAGCTTTTGTTTACTGGGAACATGTGATTTATTTTATCGTTTAAATTTAAAGCCCTCTTCTATGCCTCCTCAGAAGTTATCTGGTTCAGAAAATTGCAATAGCAAGGCAATTACGATTAAGTTATAATGTTACATGATATTTAGTGCAGGCAATAAATCTCTCATTTTCAACATAATGAAAAAGGTATACAATAATTGAAAACCCTGGCCCTAATAAGAAAACGTTGAACAAATAATTAGCCTCTCTGGGGTATCCACATGTCCCTGTGTATCCCTGGGCAGCCTTTTTAATAAATGTTGAATGAATAAGGGCAATAGGCCTTTGCTCCACCAGTTCTGCAGAATCGAATAGCTGACTTTGAATGTGTTGAATATTAGCAATTTTATGACGTGAGAAATAAAATAATTTCTGAAAAAATTACCAACAGAGGATAACTGTACAAGGTCAATGTTTCCTAACATGGTGCTGGCATTCACAATGAATTGTACGGGGTAAATATAAAATGTCCACTGTGTCTTTCATCTGCTGTCTGGGAGAGAAAGGGATGCACTGTGAGAGCAGTTTTGGAGAGAACCCTGGAGACTCAGCCTGGGGAAGCTGTTGCTATCCAGCTGAAGGGACAAAGCTCCAAGGTGGACACCCAAAGTATGTCCACCACTGACTACAGTTAATGCCCTGGGGAGATTGGGGGCTAACGAAAAGGAGAAAATATAGTGGGTTTCAAAGTGATTAAGAAGAAGTTATTACAAATGGGTAAAGCGGGAAAGGCAATAAAACAGGACAAATAAACCCTTGGAGAAAAGGGAGTCAGATCTAGGTATGGAAGAAACAAAGCTCACAATTCTAAATGCTATCTCAGTAGAAAATGAAAAGACCATTTCAAAATATATACGCATAATTTTAGAAGTAATCATTGTTCACCAAGAACACTAGAGTTTAATTTGTCAGACAGAAAAGGAGACAAAAGGAGCCTTTTTATTTCTTCAAAAATCAAAGAACAGGCACCCTTGTATGGTGCACCCTAGGTCTTATTTTAGTCTACACACTGATACAATGATTAAGCTTTTGTACAGTCTGTGAGAGTCTTTGAAAGAAAGCTTGCTTTAAACAATCAAATCCACCTGACTACAAAAGAAAAAGCTGCAACCTTTCTTTTAAGTGGTTGAGCATTGAACCACAGGAAAACAGCTTGGAGTCATCTAGATCTGAGAGAAGAAGTAGTTTGCTGAATGGCATCGGGAATTAAAGAGGGAATCGATGAAAGGTAAGAGTGCAAAATGAAGATAAGTGAAGACGAAAACTTTTAAAGGGAAGAAAAGAGGGTGATCGAATAGGATTAATACTAGGCTGCTAGATTTTCGCAAAGTCATTTGATGATTCTGGAGTTTAATGTTTACTAATTTGATTTCTGAATAACACGTGGCTAGACGAATCTTCATTTATCACCTGGTAGACTATTGCATTAGTAATCCTGGAGGAAGAAGATTATACTTTGCCTCTGATTTTGGCTTCTCTCCTGACTTGACAAGTAACCAGATAACCTTGGACAAGTCACATACCTGTGATGCTCAGCCACTTCACAGAAAGAGGGGGTCAAAGATGCACTCCTGAATTCGTAGCACTTTGGATAAAAATCATGGTAGCTTTACCTGTGTGAATAAAGTGCATGGACCAGGAAATGAGAAAGTATGGCTATGGCAATAGAAATGGATGTGAAGAGTTTCAGGGCCATAGAATCTGCTGTAGTTGCATATTATTTAATGGGACAAAAAGGGGCAACTAGTGAACACATGCAGTAGTCCTTTATGTATCCCTGGAACCTGAAACTTGAAAGAGAACGAATATCAGGAGAATAACTTGGTAAGGGTCTGAAGAAGCTGAGCACAGACTATTCCTCCTGAGCAGGGTATCAGATATAATCCATGTAAATGTTCTCACACTTTAGTGGGTATGAGAATTACCTAGGGGCAGCAGTAAGCTGAAAAATATATAACAAATGATTGTTAGGATAAAAAGCTCTGATTTGTAGTGTTTGCCAATTTCTGTGGTGCAAATATTTCCAACATGGCCAATTTTGAGCTACGAAGGTAGGATCGCTAAACATGGATGCAGGAGGAGGTAAGGTGTCTGTACCAGCTCCCACTGGCTCTAATGTTCCGCCCCCCTGGAGGGCTTGTTAAAACAGCTTGCTGGGCCTTACCCTCAGTGTTTCTGATTCAGTAGTTCTCTCATGATAGAGCTGGGGCTTCTATCTCGGGGACCACACTTTGAGAGCCTCTGGTCTACGAACAGAAACTTTGCAGATAGTAAATACAGAAAGAAACTGAAAAGCAATAGAGCATGGGTAAGCAAAGAGGAAAAGAGAAGTGGAATGGGTCGGTGGGGGGGTAAGGGCATCAAATGGCATATCAAGAATACAGCAGTTCTGAAAGAATAGTATGCCTGTGGTTGGGAGTAGGTAAGAACCTGGAGTGTATCCTCTGGGGCTGATTTGGCATGTGAATCTACTAAACAAGAATGGGAGACATCACCCAGAAATCAAGAGCAGGGTTGGTAGAGACTATTTTAAGGCAGTTCTGCTGAACAGGCTGATGCTAAAAACCACCCGTTCATTCTCCTCAGGAATTCAACAAATGCTTCAAGAGAATTTGTTTTATAAAGCATTGTAAGGCATTAGCAGCTCCAACAGAACTGGCTGGGCCATGTGTTGTGGGGCCCTGGAGAGAGAAGGGGGCTACAGAAGACTGGGTCCAAGTGGCAACTCTCTGTTCATTGGCTGTGTGCTGGGTGGGGGGAGGTTTCACAACCTCTCTGATCTTAGTTTTTCATCGATGAAAGAATAAATGTCATGCCCTGATCATGTCACTAGGTGGAGACGATCGTTAAAAGGCATTTGTTCAATCACATTTACTAATAGGTAGGGCAGCACTTGTGAAAAGTAAAGTTCAAAGTTATGTGTCAAGAGGAAGAAAGTGTTACTTACTTGACAGAGTTTTCTTTTAGGTAGAAAGTGTTTATAATACAGGAGGGTTCTAAAAACGTAGTTCACATGTGGTTCAAGCAATCAGTGTGATGTGAAGGGAGAGGAGGGGTTTCAACGAGGAGAGCCTATCGGTGTGTTCTTTCAAAAGAGGTAGAAGAGGCTATTTTGAGTAGACAGCCACAAATAGTTTCTCAGTAAAGTTAGGCAGTGCCCACTGCAAGGGCCCAAAATGAAAGAGACAAGGACTTGGGAAAGCTACCTGTGGCTATAATAGACAGGGCAGCAGCTAGTGCAAAAAGGCTTGCAGGGAAAATGGCAAAGGATTTCAGGAGATGGGAAGAAAAACAAATTGGCCCAGAATGGACAATAAAGGAATCAAGAAAATGGAAGGAAAATTACTGCACCTGCTAAAGAGAGGAGATGGGTGACTTGCTTCAGAGGTAAATGCTTTCTCAGGCCAGGAGTAAGAGGAGAATATTGAGGGGAAATATCAAGCCCTGTTAAATGGCTCCCATAAAGGCTCAGTGTAGTCAGATACTGGGAAGGAAGAAAACTCATTCACAGAAGATCTGACATAACCAGCAGGGTCTAAGAGAGAAGAGTGGAATAGAAGGTGAAGGAGTTCAAAGAAAACCGGGAAGACGTGAAGACATAACTTCTAAATTGCATAAAGGCATAAAGCTAGAAAAAACACCACGAGGCACAGGCCAGCAACACAGTCTACACAATGGTGAAGGATGCGCAACAGAAGAAGGAAAGAATAATTTTTCATTGTGTTTATGGGGAAATGGGATGTAATTGAGGGCATGGAAAACTGGAGGCAGGAGTGGGGATTTTCTCTGGTTTGGGAATAACTATAAGTAACTTTCTCATTTTGTTTAAAAGCATGGATCAGAGTTTTCCCCTGTGGGAGAGACTCGTGCACACTGAGGTGAAGCCTCTTGCCCACCGAGTACAAAGAGGGGAGAGCAGTGGCAGTGAGAGGTGGCAGGGCACGACGGCGGCAGCTGTAGGCTCTCTGGGCGGACTCGTTAGGAGGGTGGTGAAAGAAACCACGTCACAGCAAGTATTTAGAGGTACTCAGATCTCAAATATGATTTACACAAGGAAATACTAAGTGTTAGCAATACATGGAAGCTTTCAAGGGGGAAAGCTTCCCCTTTTAGGGAAAAAAAAGCTTCAGGTATATTCATGGGCCTGAAATATATCAAGCTTTTGAGTTAGTTACTGTTAAATCTCACTCTGCACTTTCCTTTTGCCTGGGAGGTTCTTACTCCAGATATTCCTGTGGCTCTCTCCCTTCCTTTGTGTCTCTGCTTAAATTTTAGAAAATTTAGAAAAGCCTTTTCTT